>NTHP01000055.1:950866-974068 GCA_003416845.1 Oplegnathus fasciatus
TTTTTCCTCAACCTGTTCTTCTCAAGCTCCTCTAAATGTGTCGAGCGTGCATTTTTCACAAGACTGTTTGCTCTCTCTCTCTCTTTTCTTCTCACCCTCTCCTTCCTTCTCTCTCTTTCTTTCTCTGTCCGTCTCTCTCACCATCCCCTCCTTCCCTTTCTCCGGGTGACCACACTCAGCGATTTCTATTTCCTGTGGGTGTGATGTCTCTCCTCCACAAGCAATCAGCTCTGATTTGTCAGCGTTCTTCCAGGCGATTCATAAAAATTCAGCAAGCACCTACAAAAGACGTCTGTGTCCCTGCGCTTGCTCCCTACCTCTACTGCCCCTGTGCTCCAAGCTGCAGCTTTTCGCCTCCTGCTCCTTTTGCTAGGCACAGACAAAAGACCTGAAATCATTAATAGACGGTAATACATGTGTGCAAGGAAGACATTTGGTGTCTGCTGTCCTCGATTGCGACTGTTTAGAGGGTGAACTTGTCAAATGCAAGGGCATTCTGTTGCAATCAAATCAGTGCAGCTAAAATTCCCCTGTCATTTTATTTTGGAAATTACAGGTGTGTTTTTCCTTTTTCTTTCCCTCTCTGTGTTTGTGCGAGCGTGCCTCTTTGTCTCTGTGAGGTATGACATGCCTGGTAGTGGAAGGGAGCAGCTGTGCATTGGACCTTGTCTGTGTTGTGCTGCCATGCCCTGTCATTGGTAGCCGTCTGTTGGCAGCAGCCTGTGCTGGAGGGTTGCAGCCTGGGCGCAATCCTTCCATGGTGTCATATGGTGAGCTTTCAGCCATGCCAAGCCATGCCTACTATGTTACCCTACACAGCTGTGTGACAGAATACGCCTCTTCAACCTGGACAATGTGCCACCTCTTTGCATTTTCAAGATTCCAACTGGTTTTTGAACAATGTTGGGTCTAAGCGGCTGAGGGGAAAGTGATAGGCTTAATATGAAATTTGGAAGAAGCATCCTTTTTTTCGACTCTCATCCCAGTAGCTATTAGTGGAGTACTTTCCTGTCTATTTGTCCATTATCTGTGCATCATCAGGCAGACCATTATCCCATTATGTTTTGCATCTGTGGTCCAAATGCTTACTGGAAATGAGTCACCACAAAGGCCGGTGAAAGGTAGGTGTTACTATCAGTCAGCTATTCATAGCCAGCCCAACAGGGATGAAAGTATCGCATTTAAAAAGTCCTCCGCAGAACGTGAAAGGCTTTTTCATATGGGCATCTGCAGCACGGGGAAATATTTCCGTTTTATGAGGAGCCAGAGGACTTTTTGAAGTGAAAGCATCAAGGATGCAAGTCACAATCTGACCTCATGTTATGTCCCCAGCCTGTGTGATAGTGTCGTATTCAGGTCATTTTTAACAAGCGTCTGTCTCTCCGTGTTTGGCTCAGGTGACCGGTCCACCTGTAGCACCCTTTTGTTGCCATGGAAATATCCTGGCCATCTTAGTGCACTTCAGAGCTACGACTCATCTCTTTCTTTTTTTTGTTCTTCCCTCTCTGTGCTTCTCTGCACACATCATACATATACATGATGACTAGCTTAGTGGGCGTGTAGGCTATAAACACATGCACACACTTGACAGGTGTTCTTTTTAGGATTCTTTTTTGGGGGGTATTCTTTTGTTTCCTGTTTTTGATGCTTAAAAACTTGTAAGAGCCCACATGCATTTGTTTATGTGCTCAGCACAAACACACACTGCTGGGCCGTGTAAATCAGCTTACAGAGGCAATGTGCTGGCTGGGCTGACTGTGGTGGGTGCCGGTGTCGCTGACACAGCATTTACCGTGTGTAGTGTAAAGCACCCAGGGCCACAACTCTGTGTGTGTGTGTGTGTGTGTGTGTGTGCGCGCGTGTGCGTGCGTGTGCGTGCGTGTGCGCGTACTTATCCTGTGACAGAGCTCACACGGTGGAAGGCACCCAACCTTCTGTCCGTCTTAACACCAGTAGGTTAGATTTCTTGCCTGCACAGCTTCTCTTGGTGTTTCCTCAGTACTGACATGACAGAATAATGAGGCTCTGCAGTAGTTACAGAATATCCCCTTTTCATTGATTTATGGGATTATAGTCCAGCCAAATCTAGACAGGTGTGACTGTCTAGACTGGATAGCTGGTACAGTAGATGAAAGCCCTGTGAATGTATTTTAGTTGAGGTTGTATGTACAGTGGAAAGGCCGAATGCTTTGTTTTAGTCCATCCACGTCCTCTGCTGTGTCTGCTCTGAGAGGCTGCACTTAACGAAAGTGACTTCTGTTGAGTTTTGTTTTCCAAGAAATCATTCTGAATTGCTGCCAGCCAGCTAAATGTCATCCTCCTTGTGACTTGCCACGCTGCAGTTTGAATGCAGCGCAGGATTCAAGTGAGAGGCCTGTGTTGGAGGGGGAAACGCATACCACCAAGTTATTTGTTCATAGTGACAGGTGCAGTAATAGTCCAGGTACCACTCGCTGAACGGACTTGGCATCACTTATAAGGAAGTGTTAAGTCCTTGACCCACTTTGTGCCTTGTGTATTTGAAGGGCTTAGTCATGCTGTAGCTTCTTTGCCAGAAAATGTTTTCTTGCCTATTTCACAGAAATATTCTTCCTCCAAGCTTTTTTTCTGGTGTTATTGTTCTATGTACTAATGGTGACTTTTCTCACCCACAGACTAACCAGCAGTACAGGTGGACCCGGCTCTTGTGGCATGACTACCACAAACAAGGGAAACAAGGCCTTGAAGGTGATTGACATATTTAGATCTGTGTCATAGATGTTTAAGTGTGAAGAATTTTTAATGTTAAATGCCAATATAAAGACCAACACTAATTAATCTCCATCCCCAGGTGAAGCGGGAGCCAGGGGAAAATGGCACCAGCCTGACCGATGACGAGCTGGTGACCATGTCGGTGCGGGAGCTGAACCAGCATCTACGGGGCCTGACGAAGGAGGAAATCCTTCAGCTGAAGCAGCGGCGGCGTACCCTGAAGAACCGGGGCTACGCTGCCAGCTGCCGGGTGAAGCGTGTCACCCAGAAAGAGGAGCTGGAGAAGCAAAAGGCTCAGCTGCAGCAGGAAGTGGACAAGCTGGCCACAGAGAATGCCAGCATGAAGGTTGAGCTGGACGCTCTGCGTTCAAAGTACGAGGCCCTCCAGAGCTTTGCCAGGACTGTGGCCCGCAACCCCGTCACCTCAGCCAGGGGACCTATGGCCTCTGTCATAGGGCCCCTCATCCCTGGTAAAGTAGGTGCCACCAGCGTCATCACCATCGTCAAATCCAAAACGGAGGCTAGGTCGTAGTAGCAGAAAAGGGCGGGATGAAGATTTTCAAGACTAAACTAGTCAGTGCATTGTAACATGGCGCAGGATTACATGTGTATGTTCTCAGTTTTAACCCTCGTCACTAACACTAACAGTATGCTTCCCAAATTCACTCTTAAAGTATGACTCAGCAGTCTGTACCTGTCAGCAGACATATTGTGCTTTAGGGTGACGCAGTCGAACTGTACCATTTAGGAGATCACAGTTTATTATTGAGGAATGGCGACTTATTGGCAATACTGAAACATTTCATTTAAAAAAAGCAGATTGTCGTTACAAATATTCAAGAAGGCAATATTGGGTGGCATCAAATTCTGACTGTTAATAGCTTGTTGATTTTTAATGAGGTACACTATGTGATGTATCTGTTTCCTTAAGACTGAGCTCTTAAGTTTTTTCCGTCCTAAGAATTGGCGTTGGTAGAGTCTCAACTTATCACAAGCAGTAAAATAATAAATTATAGACATTACTCCTTGCCCATTCCACAACATAAACTGAAGAAAGAGCCAGCACATATCTCACTATGAACCCCTTTGCTTGTTATTATGCACTGACTTCAATTGGGATGTATAACAAATGGTCAAAAACTCTTGGTGTGGATGCTACAGATGTCTTCAAAACAGCCTGACTAACCCAAAACTAGTAAATTAGTCCAATTTGTGATTTTGTTGGTCGTCTGTCCAGAATATAAGCACGAAATAATGCTCCCAAATCTAGCATTCATTTCTGTTTATGCGTCTGTGACAGGCTTTAATGAACTTGTCATTATCAATATGACTGGTAGATGCAATAATATATGTATGCACTGAAAATACAAAGAGGTCTTGCATATTTATGGTTAAGTGGAAACGATAAAAATGATCAGCAGTTCTTAATGATATTGTTCCAGAGCGGAGTGCCATTCCAATATGACAAGATTCTTCTACAATATCTGAAAACCTGAATGTTATAACAGTAATATCCTCGTGTTTTGTGGGGACAGTGAAATCCACAAACATTTTGAAACATAATTTTTGCTCATAGAGAAAATATGTTCGAGTTGTTTTGTTTAAAAGATATATATTGCATTTTTTGTAATTACTTGTCGACAGGGCCGTCAGATATTTCCAAAAGAAAATCTTTACACAAGCTTTACTGTTTGAATTGTTAAGGTGTAGAAAACTTTGTCTAATGTTGAGTTCTTGGTTTTTATTACTAGGTAGATTACCTTCCATTGTTTATAGAAATACAGATAAAGAAAACATAAAAAAAAAAATCCTGTGACATCTTTTTTGCAATTGTACCGAAAGTGGCTTACTATTGAAGTCTGATAGCTTTTTTCTAGTGACTAGGCGCGTACTGTGGGGTAGCGCGTGATGTGATGTGTAAGTGACAAGTTGGCAGTGTCGTTCACTGTATAGATGTCAATGCTGTGCTATTTAAAACAAATCTGTAGAGCTAAACTAGGTGGTGTAAACAAGGTCAATTGTCTTTGTGCGTATTGGCATCTGTGATATCCTCCGCTTCCTTGGTGTTAGTTACAAATCATATTGTCATTAAGAGTTTACCACATTGAGCCATGTAAGTCAGAATCGGGTGAAATGGCATTAGTGAACATTGACTCAGACTTTTACCTGAAGCTCAAAGTGATGCTGTCGTTGCAGAATCTGAAT
This sequence comes from Oplegnathus fasciatus, assembly GCA_003416845.1. Lineage (NCBI taxonomy): Eukaryota > Metazoa > Chordata > Actinopteri > Centrarchiformes > Oplegnathidae > Oplegnathus > Oplegnathus fasciatus. Next base: position 955,823 of record NTHP01000055.1, read on the forward strand.
AATGGTGCTGGATGCCCTCTAAACACATCCTCTGTAACCTGAAAGCAAATGGCTTCATTGTTGGGAAGATTTCATTATCGTATTCATTCCAGCCACTTAATTGGTCTGAATTAGATCGCAGGAATAGAAATTAATAACCCTTCAAATTGCGCTTTTGACAGACTAAATGAAATGTGAAGTTGACAGAACAATTGGATGTATTTTTTTTCCTCCAAATGTTGTTGAGAAACTTCTATAATAATAATAATAATAATAATAATAATAATAAGATGCATCAATGAACTTTAAGGGTAACAGCCAAACAGTGCAACATCACTTTTTATGTAAATTTCTCCACTGATCTTCAGATTGTCAGATTAAAAAGCGGTAGGGTTTGTATGCACTAAGCTCCTGCTTGTTTTGCTCAGGACAAAACAGGTCACTCTAAAAATGAACAAACCATTCTAGATGAGACGAAGAGAAGCAGGGATGGCAGCTCTGTTCATTTTTTTTTTTTTTTTNNTTTTATAATAAGCATGTCATAAAGGGCTTCAATCCACGTTCAGAAAGAGACGCGGCGCGACCACTTAGAATTACAATCAACAGCAGCTGCCAGCGGCGCTCCTTCTGTGCCAAGTGTCGCATCACTCTCCTGGTCCTCTAAAAGGAATTTTAACGGTGAAGGAGTTTCACACCTCAAGGTGAAAAGTAGTTGTGTAATGACATTAACAGAAAGCACTTCATCCAGATCTCACTCTCCTGCTGGTCAGAATGTCTTGTAGTGTCGGCGGGGTGTTAATCTCAAAACTGCGCCTCAGCAAAACTCCATGCCAGAGACCTGGGTAGCTGGTTGTACCGTCTCGTGCGCAAACATCTTATCCTCACTTTCAACATGCTTAGCTATCTACATTGACTGGTTAACTGTGGGAAAATATATATCTGACTCTTGACATAGCCCAGTATTGATGTTGGCGTCCTTATTGCTGTGGCAGTCTTGTGGAGTGAATCTTTTTTCGTGTCAAGTGTCTTTTAAGGTGTTCGAGCGGCACCGTCGACCAATCTCTCAATCTCCGCTAGAGATGACGAGTCTCTCTCTCTCTCTCTGTCTCTCTCTCTCTCTCTCTCTCTCTCTCACACACATACAGGTGTATAATATGTAGCTACAGTAGGTATTAATGACCATTGTGAAAAAGTGACCCTTAATATGCAACTCAGTGGAAAGGTGTGAAAGAGTAGATGTAAGAGTAATCAATATTGTCAAAGTGACTATGGTCTGTTATTTAATAATTCTTGCTGTTTTGTAGTTTTTTTGTAAAAATGTGTTTTTATTTTGCCCTCAGATTTTGAATCCCTACACGGCAGAGCAAATGGCCCTTGTGTATAGTAGCTAACATGTTCAAACTGTAATAGTGTACAGTGTTTTAAGGGAATCATGGGATGGTTGCACTCAAGCCTTACTCACTAATTACTCTGGTCTTAAATTAGCTGAATTACCGGATCCATAAATTGGACTTGGATATCTGACTGAAAGATATTGCTATTATGTAGATGTTTGTGCACTGAGTGAAACGGATGCTACAGTAAATTCTGTCACAAGGGCCACTTGCAATATTTTATTTTTCTTTGGTGTGTGTGTGTGTGTGTGTGTGCGCGCGCGTGTGTATTTTGTACGTTTGAGGTTCCTCTGCTGCTACACCAGTCATTAATGCTCGTTGTTTGCTGTAGCATCACCCACAGCGTTTCTGTTCTCATTATGTGTTGAGTGTGTATTTGAAATTGATCTTAACACTGTAATTTGTTCTGCAGATTTCATTTTTTTTAATTGGTTATGGCTTCTTCTTTTTTTTTTCTTCTTGTTTTTTGTTTTTGTTTTTACAAGCAACGTGTTAGAGAGGATAAATAACAGCACTTGTGTGGCAGTTGAATTTAATAGCTCTCAAGACATTGGCTTTTTTCATGAAATGATGCTTTGTAAACAGTTGACTGTGCAGGTTTTTTTTCCTCCATGGAGTGGGTCTGTGTTTCAAAGGTATAAAAATCTGACTAAAGCGAGTAATACAAAGTTAATAATCTGTTTTGTTATTTTTCTGTATGGGTTGTAATAAAATATTGCAGTACTTTGTATGAAAACAGACAATAGTTAATTGTAACTATTTATAAATTAAATTATTGTACTTTTTGCAATCTGTAGATAAGTACTATGTATTCATATATACAGTAACAACTGTGGATTTAAACGTGATTCTCTGAGGTGTCTAAGTTATTGATGTATATATTGTATGTTTGTTGATACAGCTTACTTTATTTTCTATAAGACCAATAAAATGTTTTGAAAAAGGATTTTAAGCACCACTACTCTGTCTTTGGAGGCTTTTAAACACTGTTGAAATTGGGTTTTGTCATATTCTGTGGCGTCATTGACCCAGTTTGATACTTGTAAAAATAAACTGGCGGGGAAGGCTTTTTGCCGTCCAGGGTGGGTTTTAGAAGACAGCGATCATTTAGATGGCACGATTTCTTTTTCTGTGATCCAAAAAAAGCCGCTGGGCGACCCACTTTGGCTAACCTCAGTGGACATATTTTTGGCCCGACACGAGTAAAACATTAGAGTCATGAAGGATGTCTAGGTGTGCTTGTCCTAGATTAGGAGGAGTAGTGAGTTAGTCATCTGTGCTCCCCGTGGGCCTCCTAAACCCCCCTCTGTCTCAGCGCACCTCATCAAACATCACCCTCCTCGGCAGCGTTTCAACCCCAGCACATTCGAAACGCATCTCATGAGAGAACATGCGGAGACAAAGAGACAGATGGCTGAAGACAAGCTACGTCTTACCACTCCATCCTGCAGGGCAAGTCTAAACCCCAGTGCCTCTGCACCATTGCAGCGTGGTATTGTTCTTCCCTTAAATGGAGGAGGCTCCTACAGGTCTGTGTGACCTGTGCCTTAAAGCAGGCTCCTCGGATGCCTGCCCCAGACAAACCGGATGGCCTCTGAAGAGTTGATTAATTTGACGGGTTGGGTTAAGGTGAGCCGGTGGGCAATCTAGGACAGCATTCTTCATCTTCACCCACTTCTGCAGCAGGTGCCTGCCCCAGTTCTCCGACCACAGCCCCGCTGTACAATTAATGTTGCCATCCCCATCAGCGAGGCCGTTCATTTAGCACGTCTGGCCTGCCAAAGCTTGGCATGGGGCTCCACTCTGCAAATGTCACCATGGCAGAGGACATGCCTGTTTATAAGAGATACTACGCTGCGTGAGAGGTGTGTTTCTTCTTGTTCACGCCAGTAATTATTTGAATCACTTGAAGCTGCTGTGATGGTGCATATGAGGGGGCAACAGAAATTATTATCCTCATATCAAACAGCATTATTTTGCAGTCAGTTGGTGCCATGCAGTAAGAAAGCCAACGTGCATTCCTGCCAGATAAAAGACTACACATACCAGGATATTAAATATTACTGCTTGTGAGGAGTTAACCTTGTCCCAGCTCAGCAATATGTGGGTCTGGGTTTCCCTCTGCTGGCACTTCTGTGTAAAGACTTTGTGTGGTTTAACAGGGTTTTTCCACAAGATGACGCCACTTGCTCTTAACAGAAGGATTTCCCCTACAGTGCATGTTTTTACACTATCAAACAGAAAAGTCATTCATTTCACCCCAGTTTGTTGAAGTCTGAAATATTTCCCAAACCAACTTCTAAGAAGAATCTGTGTTTTCACATTCACATTATATTGTTATTATACTGTAGTCCAGGGTGGGTCAATGGTAAGTTTCTATTTACCTTGTTCCAGAGGTGTATTTTTACTTAAGAAAAATATCTGAGTACTTCCTCTCAGATATTTTACTTAAATAAAAGTACTAATACCACAGTGTTAAAATCCTGCATTCAAAAGCTTTCTTAAGTAAAAGTACAAAAGTTTGCATCAAAATATACTTAAAGTACCAAAAGTAAAAGCACTCATTATGCAGAATGGTCCATTTCAGATTAATATATATTATATTACTGGATTATAATTATTGATGTATTCATGTGTTCATCACTTTAATGTTGCAGCTGGTAAAGGTGAGGCTAATTTTAATTGCTTTATATACTGTTGCCTATAATAATAGATCATAATTTATTAGTTGATTATATTTTGTATTAATAACCTAAATCTGCAAAGTAACTAGAAACAAAAGCTTAAATATATAAATGTAGTGAAGTAACAAGTACAGTATTTGCCTCCACAATGTAGTGGAGTACAAGTATAAAGTAACATCAAATGGAAATACTGAAGTAAAGTACATTACTTGAGTAAATGTGTTTAATTACATTCTATCCCTGCCTTGTACGTGCTATAACACCAGTTTTGGAGGGCATGGTTAGTGATCAATCAAAACAACACACACCAGGAAATGATCTTTGTGTGGGCTGAACACAGTGAACCCTCAAACAGTCCAACCTTTATCGAGATAAAGATTTATTGCAGGGCTGTTGGATTGCATAATTATTATTGATTGTGGGAAAAACAAATCAGTAGTGAGGATGTTTTCTTCTTGGTTGTGATCTCGGCAATCACCGAGAATTTGCACTCATATTTTAACAGATGTGTGATTCAGTATAATGTAACTTTGTCCAGTGCTTCTGTATGTATCATACATGTGTTACAGCAGTTATTTAACCTATAACTTGTGTTTTATTTCATTTTATCATCATTATTTTATCATTATTTATACTTTTCCCGGAAGCACACGGGAAGAATATCTCCAGTACTAATTATTTTGGTTATTTCGCTGAGCATAACGATAAAAAGAAACAGGACTTTATCTCATCTTTATTGTTATCTTACAGGAATAATTTGCAGCACATTGAAGTGAATGTACTGACACAAACTGGCATGTCATCAAAGGCAGCTTTGGCAGGTAGCCTGCTATTTCTGTGGGAATCCAGATATTGTCACATGACAGTGGAAAACGCCGCTATTATGTAACAACATGTCGGCTGCGTGCACCGGCGCTTCATCGTACGATTCAACCTGTGTCAAGCCCGCCGTAGGAAACACACATCCCCATGTTCGGGCTTTTCAAAATAAAATCAGTGCCTACAAAGATGTGTTGCGTGGTGTTTTCTGAACAGTGCTCCCTTCCTTTTCGGTGGCTCTGCTTTCTGTGGCCGACTTGACGTAGCGAGCGTCGTGCGTCTCTGCGTCGCCGGTGGAGGAGGCGTTGGCGCACCGCACTACTGCTGCTGTCGCTGCTGCCGCCGCCGCCGCCGCTGCTGCTGCTGACACAGAAACCGGCTGTCCTGCCCTGAAAGGGGGCACACAACCGACACGGTCATTCTGCGGGAGGCCCCGTCTGTAGCTCCGGTTGCACTTTTAGAAATCACCCAGCAGCTTCAAGATGATCAAGAACGGGCATCACCACCACCACCAAGTGAACACAGCAGCCGGGAAAGACGCAGGGACGACCCCCGGCGCCGCAGCTTGCAGTCCCGAGAAGAGGAGGAGAAGAATCCGGGTGTGGTGCGATGGCTGGTGAGTAACTTACCGGGTGATTGATCGTGTGATGAAGATGCCACAAAACGGATCTTCCTTATCGTTTTGCATCGAGCACGTTTGAATGAGTGTGTCAGCCTCCACCGGGACGGGCCTGCTGCAGGTTGCAGAGCTCTCACAGAGAAGGACTGCTGCTTCTTTCTCCAGAGATATGCACAAAACTTTTAATTCAACATTCTGCTGTTTATATTCTACCATGAGAGTTTTAATGGCCAGACACACAACCACTTGAATTCAGGACTTTTACTTTCACTAGTACTGAGGCACCCTAGTCTCTATTTTCCATCTCAGTAGACACATTATTACATAATAACATCAGGACAGATTTATATTGATCAGTTCATCATAACTGTCATGTAGAGGGAGCCTCCTAACTTTGACCAGCCCGTCTCTGTAGTAATGCTTATACTTGCAATCACACATTATTGTAAGTGCCTTACCAAATGAATGAAAGTGTCTGCCAAATGAATGTATTGTAATGTATTATAAGTACGGACTGTACTTAATGTAAGGCTTTACTAAAGTCAGAGGCAACACAATAGTTGTACAGTGATGCTTTTGAATATTCAGCCTCTCACACAGTCAGCAAACCCATTAAAATTAAGATACCATTACCAAGCAAGGCATAGGCTAAATGTTGAATTTATGTGTAAAGGTGCACCTGGATTCTGCCAAACATCACTGGATGTGGCTACTGAATGTTGCAGCATTTCGCCCTCTAATCTTTGTCAGTAACACCCTGTTTAATGTTCACACTTGACTGATATGCTGGTGTGAATCTATAGCCTTAGGACGCATTAAACCAAAAGCAAAAGCAGTTTTTTAATCCATGAGACTACAGCCAAGAAGGTCATGCTGCCGCGAAGATGTTCAGGTGGCAATAACGGTGGTGTTTAAATGTTTTCTGATCTTCACAAGGCGCAAACAAATTAGTCGTAATCACTGGTAAATCTGCGTGACCATATCGATCTCATAAGTAGGATTTTATTCCACACTATAATCACTAATTGGTGTAAAATATGTATTTCAATTACATTTTTATAAAGACATATATGAGCTTTCTTCAAAACAATACCTGCTTAGAGGAGGGAGAGGAAGGACAAAGATCCTTGTTCAAACCCAGAGCATTGCAATTCCACATGATGCACCTCAGCCCACCCGGTCACAAGGCCGCTCTGAACACGCTTAGTCTGACTTTTCTTGGGATTACTTTCATGATGACCTCTACAAACAAGGTGTCCTCTTTCAGCGTGATGTCATGGAATAAAGAACAATTATATTAGAGTTGAGCAAGGTGCTCGCGTAGTGCCAGGCGCGGCCTTTAATGCAGCACAGGTGATGGATTAATGAGAACACACAGCTGTGGGAAGGGCAAGGCTAACCATGGAAAATTAGCACCTGTGTTTAAGCAAGCAAAAAAAAACAGAGGCCCAAAACGTGAATGTTTTTAATGCAATAATGTTAGAAACGCATCCAAAAAGCATCCAGCTTAAACATTAAACCTGACACCCAGCAGCAGCACCGACAATATGGCAGCCAAACTTAATTGTTGGCCACTCTTCATGTGACAGGCGAGCCTAATGGCGCCGAACACACTGAACAGGCTTCATGGGCCGCCCTAGGTGGAGTTAGAGGTTTTAGGTTAACTAGACGTATGAAAATGTTCTCCAGTGTCATATCAGATACACGCATGGTGCTCAGTCAGCACTCTAATATTTCAGTCGCCTCACCTTGGCACTTTGAAGAGTGTCCATAGTACAGCTGGGCTCCCCTGTAGAGAGGATCAGATACAGGATACTTCTTTACTGCTGCCTGCGTAACAGAACAACATTGAAGGCCACAAACTGGCTGTCAAATTCTCAGTTTTCACATGAAAAAATGTTTAACTCAAGCTAACAAGAGGTTCCTCTGGTGCTCAGACTTTTGCCGCCACTCGAAAACAGTGGATGTGAATGGAATTTTGTTTGCCCAGAAACACTGTCCACAGACCTCGGTAGGAGGTAGGCCTATTTTCCACTGAAGGCAGAAAATAATGAAAACACAGTGAGGTCTTTGGTTTATCAAAAGTAAACGGGACACTGCTGAAAAACAAAAATTCTTTTCACCCCTGTTGTATTGAGTTTTGAGTGGCTGCAGAATTATCTGCAGTAGATATCTCAAAAATGTGGGCAAAACTGACCAGAGCTGCAAAGATTGTTCGATTAATCAGTCGACAGAAAATTATCACCAAGTAGTTTGATAATCGATTCATCGTTTGAGACATTTTTTCAAGCAGAAATGCCAAATATTCACTGGTTCCAGCTTCTTAAATATGATTTGATGCTTTTCATTATCATATATGACAGCAAACTGACTGTCTTTGAGTTTTGGACTGTAAAACAAGCTACTTGAATATGTCACCATTAGCTGTTTGAGATTCAAACAGGCATTTTTCACCATTTTCTGACTTTTTATAAATGAAACTTAATCGAGAAAATAACCAGCAGATTAATTGATGATGAAAATCGCAGCTCTAGAACTTTAAGGTGCCTGACTGCCTCCCATGGGAGAAACACCAAGCCTCGGTGGACGTGGAGTCTGGCACCATGGCGCAGCGGCAAAATAAATGTTTTGAATTTCTGTGTATGAAGGCCAGGATTATGGTGGCTTTCTCTGGTAGAATTCCTGCCATTTAGGTGTGGCTGCCTATCCATGGTTTGATGGAATGTTGCAGAATATTTGGGATGCCAGAATATTAACCGGTGGGGTGAGCACGCAAAGAGAGCCAATGTCAACGCAGCTCATGTCATTAACCCCTCTAACCCCCCTCCGGCCCACACCTGCCACGGCCGCTGTAGCCCGTGCAGCCGTGCCCGTCACTGAGCACATTGTTTCCCCCGAGGCCCCGCTGGACATCCAGCGGTGTCAGCAGCGTGAGAGGAAAATTCCAAGGAAAGAGCACAGTCACTTCATCTGTTGAGACATCTCCGACCCTGCCCTTTTCTCCTCCGCACAAAGGCGCTTTCTTCTCTCGTTTGTCATCCTGAAAAGAGGTGACGAGGGTTAAAGATCAGCTGTCAGAGAAGCATCATCAAGGAAGAGTGTAAAGTCCACCTCCACTGTCTATCTGCTGAGGTTGTGTATCCGAACAAAACTATAAACATGCTGTTTAAAGCCTCAGTGAAGTAACAGTGTGTTTCTAAATCCAGGCTTATCTGAGACCGCTGGTATCTTGAGAACTAACCATGAAGTATTCAATAAAAGCACTGTGTCTCCAGGTATTTCAATATGGGTAAATCCAATCAAACTTTATGGCATTAATTCAATTGAAACCTCATCAAAATGTCAAGATTATAATATTTGTTCTCCCTGTTGCCATCAGTGTTTATTTTCTGCTATTTCCTACACATGTCCCATTGTACTCTAACACTGTGTACACACACGTCCGTCTGGTTTTGCTCTTGAGAAGCTTAGGTGCTGTTTGGGGTGTCCGCTAACAGGCTGCGCCAATTAATATTTCATCGCCCCGCGGTGGTACTGTCGTGATCCATCCCCTGCTAAAAAATACAACAGGAATACGGTAACACGTGTCTGGCATGTAGCTAGTATAGCACCCCAAAAGCAGCCTCCTGGTCTTATGTAACTCGGTTTGGGTCTCAGAGTTTTCTTCTCTATTCATTCACCTCCAAATGCTCCCTCCTGACTGCATTCTTCTGGCCCTGCACCATCCTCCTCAGAGCCTGCACATGTGGATCCCATTTCAACAGCATGAGACGCGCGCAGAAAAATCTCTAGGTTTCTGATGAGCTTCCTCAATAAAACAAGCCGCCTTTTAGTAATAGTTGTTTTTTGTGTCACAATACACTGTAGAGCAGTCCAGCCTGTTTTCAGTCCAGGCTGTGTATAGTGACACCGCAGCGAGGCACAGATGCTGTCTTTCATTAGCATAGTCTGGGGCTGAAAACAACATGGGATTCTGTTACTGTTGTTGTGGCTGTGTACATAATGTAGTTCTGGCAGCGCTCATCTGTTTTCTTATTGATTTTTGAGGATGCTATTCATAGCGCTGTTCTACACCTGACCCCAGAGTGCTGACGTGTAATATAATGTAGTAAAGAGGACACAGATGCCTATTTTTATGTTTGTTTTTCCCCTTAAGCCGTCATCATTGCGATTCTCCAAGTTAATTGCTGACACAGAATTGCTGCAGTTATGGTAGCTACTGTCACCAAATGAATATGAGCAGTCACTCTCCGATCAGACACTAATAAACTCAATACATCTTCAGTGACACCTGCAGTCGCTCTCATCAGTCAGAGCACATTCTTCTCTTTTTTTATGCATATTACAGATGTCAGTATCATGTTCAAAGTACAGCAGAAAGACAAATGATCAGACTGATGTCAGCTGTTGGCAGTAATAATAGTGATGGAAGGCTAATGCCCATCTGTTCTCTATTACTATGCTAGATTACCATATTACAATCTCAGTCTCCAATCTGTGCTAATCTAATTATCTACAGATGGTATCATAGCCGGGGTGGAGTGAAGAGGGAGGGGAAAAACATACTGTGTGCTGTTGACTTTTTTATGATGAGAGATCTCGCAGATCACAGGAAGTGTGTGGATTACATTGGTGGGTCGAGAATATCGAAAACTTTTGCAAATGTTCTTCTTATCTTCTTTCCTCCCAGCTATGACATGGTCCATTATGGCCACTCCAACCAGCTGCGACAGGCCAAGGCCATGGGAGATTACCTCATCGTTGGAGTGCATACAGACAGTAAGAACCATTGATTGTCACGGCACAAACGTTTTCCCTCTCACACCCACAGTACATCAATGGAAACCCTCTCTTGGCTGCTTTAGCTGGGATTTTTAAGATCTAGCTTGTCTGTACATGACTTTTTTTCATCTCCAATTCTGATATTCCTCCTTCCTTCACCGTGCAGGATTCAGCCTGGACCTGCTGGGTCTGGGGAGCCATGGCGCCTGTAGTCTCTGTTTATTTTCTTCTGTCCCATCATTACCAGCCAGGCGCCAGCTATGCCCTATACACTTTGGAGGGGTTGTTGTGACAGTAGTGCAGCGACTCAGCGATTGTGCCTCGCCCTCCTATCGCACACTGGGGCATTCTGACATTATGATAACCCAGAATGACATCATAGTCAGTGCGAGCACAGATACCAGCAACCTTTCCCTCTGCTGAAGTGATGATAAAATGTACTTTTGTCACTATAAACCTGTTTATCAGAGTGGCTCGCAAATGGAGATTTCTGTCTCTCTGTTCCAATAATCTCAGTTTACATTATTTATGTGTCCACAGTATCTTTTTGAGTGTACATGTTTTGTTTTCAAGGTGAGATTGCGAAGCACAAGGGTCCGCCGGTCTTCACTCAGGAGGAAAGATACAAGATGGTGCGAGCCATAAAATGGGTGGATGAGGTCGTGGAAGGGGCGCCTTACGTCACCACCCTCGGGACCCTCGACAAGTACAACTGTGACTTCTGTGTGCATGGAGGTGCAGTATATCAGTATATATCAGTTCAAAGTATGATTTTGCATCTGTTATTAGTTGATACAATTAGTATGTTATGTGTGCTGTTGTTTCAGATGATATAACACTAACAGTAGATGGGAAAGACACATATGAAGAGGTGAAGAAGTCAGGGCGGTACAGGTGCGTTTCCTTTTGAAATATGCAGAAGATACTTATAACAGTCAGGATGGGATGTTTGTGTGTGTGTTTCTTAAGCTGTTACATTGTGTACTATGCCGTTACAGGGAGTGTAAGAGAACCCAGGGAGTTTCAACCACAGATCTGGTTGGCAGGATGCTACTGATGACCAAAGCACACCACAGCAACATTGTGAGTATGGCCTTAATCTCTCTATATGCCCTCAGCACAAAGTACAAGCCCTAATTCAATCCTCTCATCTCTTTAGGATAGTTCAGACTATCAGCAGCACACAGACAACTTTGGGAAGGTAGGTACCAAACATATTCCCAGCTTATTTTAATGCTTTTGTCATCACCTAGTCAACAAATCCTCAGCTGACAACCAAACTCTTAATTGGCATATACTGTATGTTTAAAACCCAATTTAGCTTCCTCTTCCTTGACTGTTTTGTCATTCAAGTTGCAATGTGAGCCAGATGTCAACCATTATTAAGCAACAGCCTTTACTGTGGACCCACTTTATAATCAAGTCGCAGGCCTTGCCAGTACACAGTGAATGCCACTTCTGTTCCGGGATGGGGAAAGTAACTCAGAGTTAACATACTGGGATTTCAAATAGTGTGAAAGCAGTAGAGGGTCTCATTTGAGACAGGAAGAGTAATGCTGTGAGCTTGGCGAGGGCTGAATAAATGTGCTGGTGCTTTGTGGGACAGCTTTGAGTCAGCCATTGACCAAAGGCGACACTACTACTCACACCACCGGGTGGCGATGATGCAGCGCGCTGGTCTCAAATGCTCAGCATGCTCCAGTAATGATTCTGTATCTATGCTGACATGCATGTTTCTTATTGCTACACTGTCACTTTGTACTCATTGTGCCTGTTTCTGGATTATGGGGGTCACATGGTCAGAAGGGCCACAGTCCCTGGACGGGGGTGTCTCAGTTCCTGCAGACTTCACAGAAGATCATCCAGTTCGCTTCAGGCCAGGAGCCTCAACCCGGAGACACTATCATCTATGTGGCAGGAGCCTTTGACCTCTTCCGTATCCTTTTTTTTAAACTTTTTAATCAAAAAGCATGTACAGTTTAGAAGTTTCTGTAACTGCCATATATAAAAGCAGCAGTGTCATTGTCAGAATGGTGTAAATAACAGTTAGCTTTTCTATGATGCACCCTTGACTTGTCTCCTGTCAGACATTGGCCATGTGGACTTCCTGGAAGCAGTGCATAAGCTCGCAGAAAAGCCATACATTATAGTGGGGTTGCACTTTGATCAGGTGAGTCTCCTTGTGTGAGACATTTACTGCCTCCCTGAGTCGAGCGTTGGCGTTCCACTATACATTTCTTCTTTGTTCATATTTTTCAGGAGGTGAATCGTTACAAAGGGAAAAACTACCCCATCATGAATGTCCACGAGAGAACGCTCAGCGTGCTGGCTTGTCGAGTACGGTTCTTCTCCTTGCTCTTTCGCCGAAAACGCAGTGCACTGCATGTGTACCTCATTTACCTGCAGTTCGTTTTGTGTGATTGATTTCTGATTTTTGTTGTGTGCTTTTTTCCCACAGTATGTGTCAGAAGTGGTGATCGGTGCCCCCTTTGCAGTCACAAAAGATTTGTTGGACCATTTCAAGGTAAGTAAAGTAATTATGATTATCTCTCGCCACTAGATAATAATGTTCTGTGCAATTACAAATTAATAAAATAGGACATCTTTTTATCCACAGGTGGATCTTGTATGCCACGGAAAAACGGAAATATATCCTGACAAGGATGGATCCGACCCGTATGCTGTAAGACTCTAAACAGTCTCACATAGAGCTTTTTTAAAAACGCCTCCGTGAAATACTGTAATCAGCAGAGATGATTAATCACATTCATTTGGCAATGTTTTCTTCATATCCAGGAGCCTAGGAGGAAAGGAATCCTGCGTACCGTTGACAGTGGGAACAGCCTCACCACAGATGCCATTGTGCAGAGGATAATCAAAAATAGGTAAAAAAAAAAATAAAAAAAAGAGAGAGAAAAAGTTCCTGTCAGCTCTTAAGAAAAATCCACAAAGGCTTGGGGGCAGAAATAGCAACATTTATATTATATCAACTGGGAAAAATAGTATATTTTAAGGTAAAATAAATGGGACATAGTTTGCTTACTGCTGTAATAAGTAATATATTAAATTGGCTTACTATATACTTTTTTCTAATTTCCTTCGTTTGATTCAGGTTGCTATTTGAAGCAAGGAACCAGAAGAAAGAGGCCAAAGAGATCGCCGTGATCCAGGCCATGAAGCGACAAGAGGAGGAAAAGACTAAAGAAAGACCCCAGGCTGTGCTGTAGGAAGGCCCCAAACAAGCACCATCAACTAAGTGTCAACATAACACTGACAAGCTCAATTAATCTAAACTCATGTACAGTAAAGAATCAGCCCTTTTATACGTGTTATGACACCCTCCACACACGATCCTGGCTAATAGCAGCAGTCCTTACAGCAGTCCGTTTATAGCCAGGGCGGCATAGTCTGCTGTGGGATCATCAGGTATACAGTGTGTGTGTGTGTGTGTGTGTGTGTGTGTGTGTGCGTGCGTGTGTGTGTGAGGATCTTCTGTGTATTAATATATCCTGCATATGCAACTACATGTTCATGTCAGTCAACAATCACACATACTGACGTCTAGCTATTGAGTTATGGACAGAACAATAGAAAAAAGTTGGAGCAAGTAAGATATCACTTTGTCTTGAAATGTCTTTTTTTTAATTATTCAAGTACTTTTATTTTTTTTGCCTTCAAAAAATTTGGACATATGAAGGGCAAGTGTGGGGACCTGAGATGTTGGTCAGGCATTGAACTGTAACAAGGAAGTGATCTGACTAGTCAGTTCTGTGGGGTTCTTGCTGCTTTCTGCTCAGCAATGGGCGTAGCTCCACACCTGATCTATCTTTGTATATACTGTATGTACTGTATGTATGTATGATAAAGTGATTACAGTCTCTCTGGAGGATGCTAAAACCACTAGAGAATCAGGGGAGAACATTCCCCCCGCTTCTCTGCATCTACCTTGGGTTGTTTTGACGTGAGACGGTTGTTGAAACTTTGATGGACTCTTCCGGGACCTCATGTACATATCAGACCTTGCTCCTATCAGACTGCACTGACTGCTCAGAAATCATCAGAACTGTTCTGTTTTATTGGTACAGCAGGTTTTTAACTCAAAAATGCACACTGTCGAGACCTGCACGCCTGGCCTTTTGAGTGCAATTGCATTTATTTTTTAAACCAACACTCCTTAGATTTATCCTAACATAGAGAACACTACAGAGTTTTAACAGACTGCTTTTAACCTTTAGTTTTCTTAGAGAACTATGACAGATGCTCAGTGTTGTTGACTTGATCATGAAATAGACCTCTTACTCATGAAATAGACCTCTTACTGTCATTGAGCCCTGAACAATTTAACCTCTGTCTCTATATCAAATGGGATTAAATAATATATTTTTTGTAGATGTATATTTTACTCACCTCCTCTCCATTAACTAATGTATAGATTATTGTTTAAAAAGCATAATAGTATGTCTGTATGTCAAGTTGGAATGTATTGTATGTAGGCTATGATCTATATGTTATTGACAACTCTCAGTTGACAAATACTGTAGAAACTGATTGGACTACAGTATAATATTGCTGATAATAATAACATTTTAATCTGAAAGGCTATTTGTCTCCTTCTTTTCACTAAAACAGGAAATGTTTGGGTGTTAAAGGATCATAATGTCCAATTTATTTCTTCAGTAATTGAGGTAAATGAGCAGGCTGTGCATGAGTCACATTATGAAAGGTTAAGGTCATGTTTTGGACGCAGAAATGACCTTTGATCAGAAAAAAAAAAGATCTGAATTTTGCAACATATGAATGAGTCACACAGAGAGTTCGTTAAATGTCAGGCCATTAAGAGTAGATTATTTTAGCAGCAGGTTGGTACCCAGCAAAGTTCTGTAAGCTTTGTCAAAAAAAGAGGCTGTAGAGCATGGCTCATGTTGGCCAGTGCAGTTGATTAAACCAATCATGAGTATTTCACTGACAAATTCACCAATTTGAGGTCACATGCTGTGCTTTAAAGGACACTTTAAGGCAGAAGTCATTAAGTCATTCTGAATTTTTGGCAACCCATGCACTGTACTTAAAGTAAAAGTATCAATATCACAATAAAACAATACTTCATTAAAAGTCCTGCATTAAGTCCTGCATTCAATAAAAGTACAGCTTCAAAATATACTTAAAGTACCAAAAGTAAAAGTACTCATTATGCAAAATTGCTCATTTCAGAATAATGTAATTATATTATTGGATTATAAGTAGTGATGCATTAATGTGTTCATCACTTTAATATTGCATCTGTTAAAGGTGGAGTTTATTTCAGCTACTTTAAATACTGCTGGGTACCTTAATCTATAACAACACATCATAATTTATTAGTTGATTTAATATTTTGTATTAATAATCTAAATCTGCAAAGTAATTAAAGCTGTCAGATAAATGTAGTGGAGTTAAAAGTACAATATTTGCCTCTGAGGTGTATTAGAGTAGAAGTATAAAGTAGCATAAAATGGAAATAAAAAGTAAAGTACCTCAAAACTGTACTTAAGTACAGTACTTGAGTAAATGTACTTAGTTTCATTCCACCACTGAAAGCAGCAAAGCATGACCAGTATGCATGCAGAGTAAGTTTTCTAATATCTTTAGACGTCACCATGCTTGCTAAGTGAAATCGTATGCTTATTTTGAAGGAAAGGCATGTTTTCAGTCCTCTTTGTCCCGCCAATGTGATGAAAAAAAAAGGTCCTGCAAATCATTATAATGACTTGTTATCTCAAAATAATAAGTCATTATAATGACTTGTTATCTCAAAATAATGACTTGTTATCTCAAAATAATGAGTTAGTATCTCAAAATAATGACTTGTATCAAAATATTTGAGATACTAAGTCATTATTTCGAGATAAGTAAGTCATTATTTTGAGAAAGTTTCTCATTATTTTCACATACTAAGTCATTATTTTGAGATACTAACTCATTATTTTGAGATAACAAGTCATTATTTTGAGATAACAAGTCATTATTTTGAGATACTATTTCATTATTTTGAGATAACAAGTCATTATTTTGAGATACTATTTCATTATTTTGAGATAACAAGTCATTATTTTGAGATACTAAGTCATTATTATTATTAATTTGAGATACTAACTCATTATTTTGAGATAACAAGTCATTATTTTGAGATACTATTTCATAATTTTGAGATAACAAGTCATTATTTTGAGATAACAAGTCATTATTTTGAGATACTAAGTCATTATTTTGAGATACTAACTCATTATTTTGAGATATAAGTCATTATTTTGAGATATTAACTCATTATGTTGAGATATAAGTCATTATTTTGAGATATTAACTCATTATGTTGAGAAAGTTTCTCATTATAATGACTCACAGGAACTTTTCCCCCATCACATTGGCGGAAATGGGCTTCCGTACTAAGTGACTTGAACGCGGCTCTGGGTTTTTATAGACAGGACAGTGCGCACGTGTCCCTAATTAAGCAAATTAGCTTCTCCGTTTCTTGCTAACACTGTTTGTTAGCACTTTAGGCTGTGAATCCACCGACCCCGGCGCGCAGAGCAAAAGCAGAGTGATGTTTTGCTGTCTTAATATACTGCCAGGCCCACTGCAGGTAGTACATTCATTAAATTGTTCAACTCATTTAAAAATGAGAGTGTTGTGCTTCCGGTGTAACACCACAACCAAAGTGTGAGAGGTGCATCCTCCTTAGAAGTTTTGGTCACTCAAGTTTCGCCTCTAAAAATGAGATTTTGTCAGTCTAAATTGATTTATGGAATAATACTTCATAGGTCCAGTCAGTTATATTAAAAGGGAAAACAACCAAATATTTTCATTTAATGGAATACTTTGAGATTTGTGACTGTTTACAAGTCATTTTATGCGAAAACAATTAGCAGGATCATGCTAATTAACCTTCCATTATGGGAAGAACAGTTTGGCTTGTTTTAAGCTACTAAATTACACCTCTGTGATATATTTAAGTGCCCAACATATTTTCTCAGTGCAGGGATATGTGCTTACCTGTTACTGTTTAAGAGGAATATCGTCAGTGCATTTCAGTTTTGTATTTTAAAACATCAAATCACATCCTAAATCATTTATGAAATGGTATTATTAGCCATAGTTTGCAGTCAGCGCTTTAGGCTGCATGTGAAAACTGTGAATTCCTCCTTAGATCTGCATGGGAATGTGCCTTCACCAGGATATCACAGAGGAGGGTAAAAAGGCTAAACTCCAGAGCTCTAAAATAGAGCAAGACCTTTGTGAACATGCCCGGACTGAGATGAATGTGGTGAAAATCCTCTTGCTCGGTAAGTCAAACCGCATCAATGTAAATGCCTTTTATCAGGTTTTGTTGAAGTATTGACATTTTGAAGCGATTTTCTCTGGTGTCAGGAGCTGCAGAGAGTGGGAAGAGCACCCTGATCAAACAGATTAAGATAATCCACAGTCACGGCTTCTCCAAACAGGAGCTCATCAGTTTCAAGGTACTGGACGGCTGTGAAGCAAATGGAGCATTAAATATTAAAGCTATCTGAGCAGCATCACTGACAGCGTGTCAGTTAAGTGACAAAATGTCCACTGCCGTTCCTTCCGCAGCCTGCAGTACTAGACAACCTGCTGACATCTATGAAGTTTGTTCTCCGGGGAATGGGCATGCTCAGGATTAACCTCGCCAACAAGAAGAACAAGGTGAGGGGAGATGATTCAGGTTCAGTTTTAGATAAAGTTTCATTAAATCTGCTTTTCTCCCACTTTTCAGTGCAGCCCCACTTTATCACACTAGATGTCAGTCTTCATCTGTATACGACACATGTAGTCAGTAGAGATGATTGATTGGTGATCATTATAAGTTCTGATGTTGCAAGGCAAGACATTTTTTTACCTTCAGGCATCAACATCATTTACTCATTTATAGAAATAAAGGATGTCCTGTTCTTGTGATTTTTTCTTTTTTTTT
>NTHP01000055.1:996231-1074076 GCA_003416845.1 Oplegnathus fasciatus
CCTGGGAGTGCAGTCCAAGTTACCATGGTAATGTATCTGCACAAAAATGAAACTGACAAGCCAAAGTGGAGTCTGAAGTTATCTTGCTGCAACACCAATCTTGAGTGTTTCAGCAAGATAACTTGGGTGATTTTTTTTTTTTAAACCGATGAGCACGACGTCCACATGTGAAATCCTTTGGTGCACACGTCTGGCTGAAATAAGAAAACTTGCAGACTGCCTGCACTTCATGGCACATTGTTATTCAAAGTTGTTAAAATTCCAGGTTATTCTGCCCTCTGTTGACAATTCAAGAACATAGCATCCTAAAACAAGTTCGTGTTGAGCGTCCATTGCTCTACTTCAATGGATGTGTGGGTGTCATGTGAGAGCTGTGGAGAGGCACAGCTCATAACAAGATAAAAGGTCATCCCACAGGCATCACAGGATGCTCAGTATAACTATAAACATGTACAGGTTGAGCGTGTTTCCCTTTATTGACAAGTCACAGGATCAGGACAGTGTGGATCTCCTTTGAGTGCAGATTTCTCACGGAAAACACAGCACACAATATTAGTAGTAGTAGTACAGCAGCAGTAGAGCATTATTCAAGAGCTAAAAACATGCTGAAGCACCAGTTCTTTGCCTTTATTACTTGTAAATTACTTCAGTACTCATAGCTTTGTGCTTATAAAGTTGTACCTCACTGGAACTGGTCCAGTGCTGCGACTTCATGGACATGTTGCTGTAGTTGTTTGCTGTAAGAAGCAGACACACCTCCTTCAATGTAGCTTCAGCTATTGTTTTATTTTTCCTTCAATTTGTTAAATGTTCTACCTTAATGTAATATTGATCCAGGGGAAAGCTCAGTTTTTTCGCGTCATATTCACACACATCAACACACCATGGGGGAATTTCCAGTGCCAGCAACTGAGCAATGACCAGCTGAGTGTGTCCTTGCTTCAAAATCAAAGTGAAAGTGAATATAATACAGCTACGAGCAGACATGTTTCTCTGAGGGCCTGAATGCTTTGTGACAATATATCTAACCAGTGACTGCACTAAACAACGTAAATTTCTACATGCATGATTGTGTCAGAACTGTACTTTCTTGTCCCACAATCCTCGTTTAAGACAAATATAAGCAAAACACCAACATTTTAAATCCAAAATATCATTTGAATTGCAGCAAAGCAAATATGGGCTTTTCATGCCACACGCCATCAAGCTGTGTGACAATGTTACTCTTCATGAAAGGAGAGCGCACGTAGACGTAGAAACATTATGCACCTGAATGTTTTATGACAGCTTGAAAAAAATCCCACAATCCATAAAAGTGTAACTAAATTATGGACCATGACTCCCTGTCTACCAGCCAGTCATGTCCAGTCATGCTTTCCAGGGGTGACCACTCATTATAAGGAAGCACAGTTCCCTTTTGGATTGTGCCATAACATAACATATAGGCTAGCTGCTCCGTTCTTGTGTTAAAAAGTACTTATACATCACTTTAAAAAATAAAATTGGAATGACTGAGTGTCATTAGAGGAGGTATTTGGTTGCAGTACTGAGTGTCCTGATTAGTTACTTTCCACACCTGCGCATGGAAACTTGCTCTGGCATGACCCCCAGGCCAGAAAAATACCAATATGACTCATAAAGAAAGGAAACTTTTATTAGTTAACGCCCATTTCTGACAAAACGAAACTTTACATGACACGCGGAAATGAAATGAGAGCACGTCTCTTATGTGACTCTCCGCCGGTACATGGCGGGTCCAGCAGAGATGACTTCTGGGCTTTTCCTTTTGTAAAAACAGAAGAAAAGGTCAGCCGGCCCAGGTAGGGCTGCGAAAACGTTTGTCATTGTTTTGTAGAAAGCTGAAGGTCATAACGTCAGACTTCACGTTATGACAAACTAGGAATTAACTAATCCTGTTAGCTGGAGTAATTAGCTATTACACCTCGCTGTCACCTTTGAGTAAGTCTGGCTCAAACTGGGTTTAAATACAATGTAATTTGGGCGACACTTGCACCTGCACATTTTATTATTATTACTGTTATTTCTGCAAAGTGAGTCAGGAGGGACGTGAGCCAGCTAATGTTATGCTAACATACGCAGCTCAATAGAGAGCGAGTTGGTTAGCTAGTTAGCTAACTTGCTACAATTAGGCAGCGAGCTAGCTAACTAGCTTCCTAACTCGCTCTACACTATAGTTATTTCGCGTGACACCGAGCTGCGACTGCAGTCTGTAATTGTGTCGTGATACTGTGATAATAATGGTGACTACTGTGTGTTTGTTTAGCTCAGTTTTGCTGAATCGAAACAGGAAGTGACATAACACGTAAACATACGAAGCTAATACGTGATTGGCTGAACTATGCAGCCAAAGATCTTTTCATTGAGAAGAGGAATCACTCCATACTTGGAAAACGTCGTCCCACCTTCCAGTCTGACTCTCCTTCTGCAGTTTTTCTTTGCAGTTGTCCCTGCGCACTACTATTATTAGCACAGATATATGATTTACATTATGTGTCTTTTACAGTCTTGTTTTACAAGTGCTTTTTAAACATTTTGGACAACAAAGAAACAGGCATCCTGAATAATTAAGTACATGCTGCCATGCTGCTCTTCTGCAATTTTCCTTGCTTTTTTCCTGCATGCCAGTATCACCACAGTAATGATTTGCAGATATGAAAATATTTGTATGCATTTTCACAAGTAAAATAATAGTGATTTTCAGTGTGAGAGAATGTTTGGAGTCATAAACTTTGATCATGGAAAGTATGACTGGCCCTGGTGGAACAGTTACATGAGACAAAAGATGCACAAAAACATGTTTGGACAAAGTGGAAAAAAATGAATCACAGTGCTGCTCTCTGTGGGTTTAAACATTCAAGCTAACAGTTTCCTCAGGGTGTAACCACAAGTCCAGAGGGAGAGAGCAGAGCAGTGATCACAAGTTGAATTGTCCAAAAAAGGAAGTGAAGTATACTGTACATCCAGTAATAGACCACTGCAAGTGATGTCACTGAATCCCTCTTTGTAATTTTCACTAGTGATTCTCAACAGATAACAAAATAATCAATAGTGATACATTTTATGTATGATCTGACCTTTTGTTATTGCAAGAATGATTTACATATTGTTTCTTTTACAATAGTGTTTTACAAGTGTTTACAGCTTGGAGACCTAGAAGTGTCTAACATCTATATGGACAAGGAGCAAAGATAAAATCCTGTCTTATAAAATACATTACCTACCCTGTGTACTGACTTTTGCAACCTGAGAAAGGAAATTTGGTGTAGCAACATGTGTTAAATATTGTTTGAATAGGCAAGTTTAAAAGAACTATTTTTGATCAGTATTGTCTTTCTAAAGCCTTCGGGTAGTGAAGTATTTTTTGAGGAACTTGGTATATTCTAGTGCGCAGTGAGACCTCTTAGTTTTCCTGAAATGTTTATTTGTCAGCTTGCTGGGTACGACTGCTCAAAGTCCAAATGAAAGGAACAGTTTTGCACCGGGTGGTTGTTTTGCAGAGCTGAACGGTCTCATGAGGCCTCAAGTGGCAAAACTGAAAGTGAAAGGAATCTGCTACAGGGTGGGACCTTTAAGATACATTCCAGTTATACTCGTTTCTTCCTTTGCAGAGATCGCTGAAGTCTGAAAATGAAGTGCCCAGGCCCAGGTTGTGGCCATGTTATTGTTGAGAAGACAGCCAAGTTCTGCAGTGAGTGTGGCCTGAAGCTGCATGTCCAACCTGCAAACACACAGGGTAAGTAGGGTAAGTAGATATATATATATATATATATATATATATATATATATATTATATATTTACTTTACAGGATTTGATAAATGAGGTCCACACAATGTATAAAAGAGTGACTATGTTGTTATGTTTGTTAAAACAGCATCCAGAATATAATTTGGAGGACATGTTTACTGTACATTAATATTGATTAACAGTGTGCCACAGAGGGCTGAGTGTATGTTTTTTGGGTAGGACTTTTGATCACATGATCACATGTCCCAATGTATGGTTTGAACATAAAACTGTCCAGACATAATTAAATGTCACTTTCTCCCTATATTATCAATGTAACAACTTGTATGTAAAGTAAGTAAGAATGATGAAAAGTGGGTTCAACTGTTCAAAGCCTTTATTCTGCATATTGTCATGACATGAGCCTGCATTACATTTATTATATAGTACCTATAAAAGCAAAATTACAAAGTGCTTGACATTAAAATAATTAAATAAATGGTTGTCAAGTGTTAGTGTTATTCTCTTTCCTCAAGATGGCGGCATCTCTGCACTATCTGTCCACACTTTTGCAGACAGTAGGGCAGGTTGGGATGAAACAAACAGCGTCTTTACACACTGAGTATGATTACATTTGAGATGAAAATCCATATTGTGACCTACTTTATAAAATGCCCATGGAGGAAATGCAAACTTGAGCCACTTAATATAATGATCAAGCTTAGGTGTTTTGTTTGCAACTGATAATTAAAAGAGAAATAAAAAATTAAAGGCCCAGATGGGTCCACAGTGTGACACATGAATGTCTATCTTTTCTATGTTATGATTGTATTCATTAATTTGGATTTGGCTGGAATGCAAATTAGTCTACGGCAATACACTACTGTAGATAACTCCCAGAGCGTACAGCGCCGTGTAGTTATCATTCATTCTACTAGTCACAGTGGTTTTCACACATCTTTGGATGCAGTCTGATTGTATACCACATATTTTTAATCCAGATAAAGGAGATCAGCCCAAATCCTTGGTAGCAGACTCGGAAGGTACAGCTGAAAAACCGGCGTCGCAGAAAAACTCTCCACCTGTGGACGGCAAAGAATCCAATAAATCCCCCAAACGGCCGAATGATGAGACTATCAGCAACCCAAAGAAAAAGGTGAGTGTAACTGTCACTGTGTTGCTTCACTTTTCAATTTGGAGAGCTTCATATGAGTGTAAGTGCAGTTACATTTGGTCTACAATGACTTTATGATCTCTCACTCTCTTACTTTAAAGGTGATATTCATAACATTCAGCCCACTCCCCGCTTCCATTTCATTCACATCCCAACACCGCTGTTGCTCGAAGCACAAGCCGCCTCAAGTGGTTACCAGTTCGTTGCACAACCTGCATATTTCATGGTTGAGTCGAGTGATAGTCAGACAGACTCAGTCATGTCAAGTGATGAATCTTTCATGGTAGAGTGATGAATTCATTTCGAAACTGTAGTGATTATGTGCATTTATGTCACGCACGTTGATCTGACGAGACAGTGTCGGTGTAGCTTCCCAGTTAGCTAACGAAACCTTAGCTTTAGCTTACCGAACCAATGTTCTCCCTGGTCTTGCTCCTCCTTTCGTTGCTGAGCACTTGGGATTGGTACCGGAGTGAAGCTGTGCGCTTACCATCAAACTTTCCATTTTTTTCCGCAATAACTGGCAACTACTAAGACTCTTGCCCGCTGACGACACAGATATACCACGTGATACCAATGTCGTTATACTATTGGCTCACAAGCCTTGTTAGAAACGGGAACCAAACGTCAGACTTCTTACACAGAGATAAAGAAAACATTAATTTTGGACCAGACAAAATTTTTTAAATAATTAATTCACAACCATAATATTTGTTTTTAGGAAAAGCTGTACTTTGATTCTGCATTTGTCTACAAAAAAATGTTATTAATAACACCTTTAAAAGATCTATTTTCTGTTTCAAATTCAATTTGCCATTGCTGCACAGTACTTTTTCTTGTTTTTACCAGCGTTTGCAAAAGTCAGCAGCTACCAACTTAAGTTTGCAAAAAGTTATTCTACGAGACAGAAATTCTTTATGCAAGAGTTAAGTCAGAATGCCATCATCCTTTTGTATTATTTCCTATAAATGTAGAATTATCTCAAGGTTTGTTCTGCCTTTAGTTAATATGTTCTGCAAACTGCACTTTCAGACAGTAGAATCAACTGGACTATGACTTCTGTTGAAAGCCTGGACATGTTCTTTGAAAACAAAAGTTAAAAAGACATGCTTCAAGTCCAACAATTCCTATAATGATATTCTAATTATCATGTACTGGCATTATTTGGACTGGCTTTTAGTAGAAGTAGTTTAGATCTTTAGAAAACTAAAATGTTAATCTGTCAATAATACTAAGAATATGTCGACTCTATATTTAGATTAAAGGCTGTGGCATGGTTTCACATTAGCAGTAAAGGGGTTTGTAGAATTGATCCTCTACCTTCTGGTGTTCATAGAAAAAAAAGAGGAAGAAGAATAAAAAGAAGAAAGATGACACCTTGTCATCAGACCAAGATCAAAGCCACTCTGGTCTGTCCCATGTCTCCCTGGGAGACAACCAGGGGAAGAAGACGCAGGGCGGAAGAGACTCTTCTGACAGTGATAGCTCAGATAATGCAATGGATGAAACACCAGACTCACTCCAAGATGGGCCCTCCTCCCTAGAGAGCCAGCCTAGTTCCTTAGCAGCTAACATTACTGCTGCACCACCTGAAGACACACAAGTCATTCAGAGTGAAAACACTTCTGCCACAGAAGAGGCAACAACTGAGAGGCAGTCCGAGGAAGCTCCAGGTAAGCCTGATGAGGGAGAGAGCAACGCACCAAAATCAACTCAGGATCAGACACTCAAGACAGCACCAGCTGACACTCTGACTCAACGTCCCACCTCAGAAGACAGCAAGAGTACGACTTCTCAGCCAGGTTCAGGCAAAGGGACAAAAGCCACCAACCCTAAAGATCAGACTGACAGAAAAAATTCAAAGAACAAGAAAGAGACGACTGCCACTAAACAACCAACACTAGACCAGAATGCCAACATGGAGCCGAATGCGAAACAGACGGGACAAACCAAACAGAGGGGAAAGAGTCAGCAGGACCAGAAACAGAAGCAGACTGCGGCAGCTGAACAAAAGATGGTTTTTGGTTGTCAAACATCATCAAAGGTAATGCTGACTAAAGTGTATGAAACGTAATCGTTACTGACAAACAGAGGCCTACAATGTATTCTTTTTGTAGAGAAAGAGTTTAAGGTCTATATTTAACACACATTTAATGCCACTCGTACAGGCTGACAGCAAAGGCTCCAGTGAGGAACAGAAGATGGTTTTTGGCTCTCAAACATCATCAAAGGTAATGCTGACTAAAGTGTAGGAAATAAGTAATAGTTATTGACAAACAGAGGCCTACAATTTATTTCTTTTAGTGGAGAAAGAGTTTAAGGGTTATATTTTACGTACATATTTATATTTAATGCCACTTGTACAGGCTGACAGCAAAGGCTCCAGCGTGGACCCGGAGGGGACAGTAGAGCCCATGGTGGTTCAGCAGTCTGGGAGCGGGCAGGACTCGACTGCAGCACAAACTTTAGATGCTGACAAGGGAAGTAAAGATGGCATTAAGGATAGCACAGAATCCAACACCCCAGCTGTCCTGCCACCCAAAAGGTGATGAAGTTCTCTCAGATGGTTGTGTTTGCTTTTTGATCACGCTGTCAGTTGTCAGTTCCTGTAAGTTTGTGCGTTATATTTACTATGTGTGTATTTATTTGTTTTTACTTTTTAGGCCGACCAGGAACAAGACCATTGCTGCACGTGACAGACTCACGATTTACTTCCATGCCGTTCTCTCAAACGATTTCAAATTTGATCCAAAAGAAGATCGTATCTTCATCAGGGCTGGGTCCCGTATTGGGGCATGGAAGGAAAATGCAGTTGAATTGTTCGTGACCAGGTACTTATTCCTAAATGAACTGTCAGTTAAGCTCAGATGGTGGCTTTCTTAATGGGCACATCAAACAATGATCCATCCCAAAAATAATTCTCCAAAACACAGTTTTCACTTGGAAAAAAAACAAGTTTTAAATTTTCTTTGCTGGTTTCTAAAACATACACTTTCCCCCAAAAAAATCTTGTCATACTTGTTTATACATACTGTATATACATATAATGCTACTTGCTTGTGATTTAACAGCATATACGATCCTCAAGTCAAGGTTAAGCTGCTTCCCCTTGTGGCAGAGGGAGGAATAGCTGTGATTTTTGATGTATACATGGACAAACTGTGCTGCTCGTAATTTCCCATCTTAACACCATGTACATTTGAATTTATTTTCCTTTTCACACAGGGATCTTGGAGAGCATGGATTTCTGGTTGAGGGTAGTCTGCCGACAATCAAAAGAGAAGCTGTGTCTGTGTCGATACCGTACAAATATGTTGTCTATAAGAATAAAAAGTCCAGATATGACTTTGAGTACATATACAAACTGGATTCTACACAGCAAACTACCAACAGATGTTTGTTTGTGAAACCCCACCTTGTCAATGACGACGGTAATGTAACCTTCACTTGGTCCAGCTGTAATGATATTTGCCTGCATGCTAATGGCATCTGATTATTATATTATGATGTATTTGCATTACACACAGTTAAAGTTCTGTTGTATCTTTTTTGTAAAGGGGATTGGCATCAGTATGATGACATCATCTGTGCCGAGCCATCAAAGAACATGCTCGACCGCATTAAAGAAAAGCTCTGGCCTGAACAAAGGAAGAATCTGATTCAAGGCAGAGAGATTGCGGGGAATATAATGCTGGAGACCATATTTGATCTTCTCACGAGCTGGACTGACGCCAATTTGAGAAGTTTTCTGCTCCAGCTGAATCAGTTCTGTCAGGTTTATGGGGAACCTTTTGTGTATGAAGAAAAAGAAAAGAAATGGTACTCCTTAAACTATGGAGAAGATGATGTAAGTTCACAATCTTTGTGTAGAAGGTCTAGATGAACCCAGGTAAGATCAACTCAACTTACTCTCTCTGTGTCTCTGGTGTAATTTCCTAGGTGAAGAGGATGCTGAAGGAATTCATGCTGACAAGCGTGATTCCTCAGTTGCGTAAGGATGGAGATGGGAAGATGCTCTACATTCGGGATCCCATGAGAGCGGCTGTGATCATGCTCTGTGTATGGAAACAGCATCGATTAAAACTGGATAACGGTGAGCTTCATCAGCTCTGCACTGTGCTCTGTTTACCTAAACAAGACAAAGACAACTTCCTCCAGTACTGGACAGAGTTTTCTCAGGATGTCGCTATTCTCAAAAAGTAGGAACCTAATCTTTTCAACAATCTTGTAGTCATATGTATCAATAATTTGAAATGACACACTCTACTGACTATAGAGTAACAAGACTCAAGACTCTTTTCTGTTCAGATGCTCATAAAATTATCTTTGTTGTAGTCTGCCAGAAACGTTGGTGTATCTGATAAATGCTGTGAAAACAGCGGGGATGCCTCGATGGATTCTGGTACTTCCGCTCCTCCACCTCCTCAAAGGCACCACAAAGCCCTTTGAAGTACCAATTTCTGTAAACTTGAAGTACAGCTTGTCCTGGGCAGGTTTGCAAGGCCTTGAAATGGGTAACTCAGCATACATGAGCAGTCAAGACAGGAAGTAAGAGTCCTCCTACCTTTGCTAAAGTACAGCTTACACAAACATATTCCAGTGATTTATCTGGACATGGATGGATATTGCTGTACATATGTTTACTTACTCTTCTGTTTTCAGGGCACTGGTGAATGTGATGAAAAGCCACAGTCACCTGATGGAAGTGGATGCATTTTTAGTGCGATCGTGCTTGTACTTGATGCCATTTGATAATCTGATGGAGTGTGTTACCAACATTAACACTGAGCTTTTGGACATGCTTCATGTTTTCACCATCAAGGCTCCTCAGGATATTTCCTACAGTAACTTCCAGGTGAAGTGGACACACTAGTTTAAAATAATACCTTTTGGGGTTATTATTTTGAATGAATTAATGTTCTTGGATTTCTTTTTTACAGACAGTATCTGACATCCTCTCACATATCCAAGGACACCTCATTGAGAAAAAATACAGGTGATTTGCAAATTTTCAGTTGAATCTTAAAGGCGTGAAGACACAGACACAGACAGAGAATTTCTATTTGTTGGTGTAATTGTTATTGTACAGACAGTTCACATTTTAAGACTTGTGTTTTGTTCTTTCCATATTCTTTCATGACTATTTTGCTGTGCAGATCATGAAATCAAATTTTTACATGGAGAGTAACATGTTTATCTTGTTATCATGTTTATAATTTGACGTTGTAATCTTCCATTCTTGTTTTTGTTTATCATAGTCATTTCACCGAGGCTTATGGGAGAGGGTGCCTAGCAACAGCAGTGAAACTGTTGGAGAAGCTCTGCAAAGCACTCAAATATAACCAGAGCTACCCTGACATTCCTGTAGCTTGTATGAATCTGGTTGCGTCAGTGTCAGACTTTGTTCACTGCAACAAGCAACAGGTATGTGAAGTGAATCTTATAAGGCAAGCTGTTGGCATTTCAGACACAATGAAGTCTTGCTAATATCAAATACTATACTAATAATTCTCATTTAGGAGACTCAAGAAGGGGAAAGAAAGCAGAAATATGCAAAAGACTTGGTAATCTCTCAGGCGATGGCCACTATGAGAGACTGGATCAATCTGTTCTTCAGACAGAGTTTGCTCAACAGGGGTCTGACATCCATATACCAAGTTGAGGCCACAGCGGAGATTGAAGTGAGCAGTTTTGATATATTTTATAAATAAAACACAAAATATACGTATGGATACTCACAACCCATCATTAGTAGAGAAAGACGGAAAATGGTTGTTGGTTGTGTTTTACAGATGTGGAACAACATAATCTCCATCCACTTCAAAGATGAAGATTGCACAAAACAATGGAGACAGATATTCACAATGGATTTTGAGGGCAAGTACAAACAGGTATGTTATTCATCTTTTGCAGATCCCTGTAAATTTCCTTTTTGGTTAAACTATAAAATATCTTATGTATTTTATGTGTCTGTGTGGTTTTAGGTATCTGCTTTGGATCAAATTGAATTCTACTGCACAAAGATAGAGGAACTCAATAAATCCCATCCACACATTGCTGCCAGTATTGAGAGGTGTGCTCTTGAGGCTGTGACATCTTTGTGCCAGGTATGAAGACTTCTCATTGACTTTTAAAATGTATATTATATTAATGGCATAGTTCTGGCCATATTTGAGAACGATAACAACTTTATTCTATAGACAAAACTGAAGTGAGTGAATTTTGAATTAAATCCTCTAAGGAGAATTTTCACTCAGGAGAATTTTCTTATACTGCTGAGTCACAGATTCCCTGCATATCTTTAAAATATGTTCAGTAATGTTTATGGATGTTTTACCTCACATGCAGAACAAGTCTGAGGGAAAACTGTTTGAGAGGCTCAAGATAAACTGGAAGTTCGGGAAACTCATCTCAGCCATTATCCAGAAATCCTGGCCAAAGGACCATCAAGGAAATTATCAGAAAGATGAAGAAGTGGTCCTTCAACACCTCCTCTCCTGGACTGCTGCCAAAAATATTTTCCAACTACACGGTATCTCCTCAGAAAAAAATAAACCTTTAAACCATGGAACAAACTGTTTCTTTTTGGGTAGGGAGGTAGAATATAATAGTAATAAACAAGAGTGACACTCGCCGTGATTTATGTGAGCAAACACACCCTCCAACAGTAGGAAACCAGGTCTCAGTTTATGACTTCATGGCAGAAGTTAAGAATTGCAATCATTGCTGTGGTTCTAGACAAAACACTGACCTGTAATTTCTGTCATTGCAGGTGCAGAAGAAAATCTGATTGAGAAGCTCTCTCAAGATGCCAGGGACAGAATTGCAATAGCCATATCATCATTCACAGCCATCAAAAATCAACTGGTCCATGGACACATTAAGACCAGCCTGCTCAGTATCATTTTGGAGAGGAGAAATGCCTTCTTAGATCTGCTGAAGATCGGTAATAACAGTCTGCTTGTCATCAAAGATGTCCCAAGACATGTGTTCAACATTTGATAATAAATAACCCCAAAAAGGTGCTTATTTGATATGATAGCGTGCACTGGCCTAATAGAAATTCTGAGATGTGTGTGTGTGTGATTTGAAATCAACAGATTGCCTCTCTGAGAATGAACAATACAGGGACAATGCCAAAATGAGGAGACTGTTACAGTGCAGACAGGACGAAGTGGAAGCTGTGCGCCATGAGAAGGAGCTTGTGCACGTCCTCTTAACAATGAGCCACAAACTTGAGGAACATATGACCGGTACGGTGGTCGTCTCAGGACAATCAGTAAGTTTGGTTTGATCATGCAAATGTAACACATGTTTATTTCATTTCCATGATAGTTGATGTTGCCGACATGGAAGAGAGACAGCAGGTCAACATTGAGATCATGCCCCTGAACTATTTCATGGAGGTTCATCAGTTTGACCAAATGTCCTCTCCCATGGCTGGTGTTGTCACCTACTTCAATCTGGATGAAGACATCAGAAACATGGCAGAAGTCCTGTACACATATAGAGACAGTTATATCTTCAAAGTGTGTTGGGAGAAACAAGCCAAACTCCTGGCCACTGAAGGAATGGAAGATGACAGTCCCGATGAACATGAAGTAGCGGACATTATGGCAACACCAGAAATGATTCATGATGACATTTTCACGCCTTGCTTTGCTAATTACAAAGACATCTACACTTGTCTGAAGAATGGCAGTATAAGGCTTGAGGAGGTAAACCAGCTCTTCAGCGCTTACAAGGGTAAGTACGAAGAGCTTGCACAGGACCTGGACATCATGTGCAGAGTTGATAAATCGACTGACAAACAGTGGATCCACATTAGGGTTCAACAGATTGAACAGTATCATGAGCTTCATCTAGCTGTGGCTTCAGCTGAAATTATCATGATGGTCAAAGAGACGCTTCATCTACAAGGGGACTTCAGGGTTCTGGAGACACTCACAGAAGTTGTAAGTGGCCATGTTTTGAACTAAGTATATTGCTACCAGAAATATTACACATTATGTGAAAATTCATCAGGCTAAAAACCTCCCTCTGCATACAACATGTGCATTAAGTTAATGCTTTTGAAAATGTGTACAGATAACTTTTGACTCTCTTCTCCCTTCAGAGTCATGCAGACTTTCAGAGCGAGCAGCTCAGTCGAATTGACAATGACTTGATGCAGGCAAAGATGGTTCTGGTGGACATCACTGAGCCCCGCAGACTGTGCCTACGAGAGCTGGGACTCCGAGGAAACTTTGTAAAATGGGTAAAAGATGCACTTGAAGGTAAGAATGGTTACTAGTCACAATGGCAATTTATTTTAATGCTCTTTCTGACAAATTACTTTAATTCTTTTCAGATATAAATGAGTTGAAGGTGTTCGTTGACCTGGCTTCCATCTCTGCGGGAGAGAATGACATGGACGTGGATCGTGTCGCTTGCTTCCATGATGCTGTCCTTGGCTACTCTTCGATGCTTTATGAGCTCAAACCAGACTCTGGTTTTCACGTCTTCAAAGAGGTTCTCAAGAAGCTCTGGAGAGCTTTGGAGAATGACAACAACCTGCCAAACAAACTGGTAAGAGGACGCCTTGCTAATAGTATAACTAAATATCTTCATCATGATTAAGTATGACAATTCAACCTTGCGTCTGAAAATGATCCTAAAGCCTAGATCCTTAAGAATGACTTAGTGTTGATGCCACTAGTAGATTTGTAGATGCCACTAGTCACAGTCAAGCACAGTTGTGGATGCTTGATGTACATTAAATCACTTAGAGGCGGATGACGTTGGGTTGTCTACTTCTGTACTACATTCTTCTGGGCAATTTGTGCAAAGTTAAACTCGAGAAGACTCCAGACATTGAGATTGTTTTACTCTCATTCACACAGAATTTACTAATGCCTTGCTGGTTATGATTTTGCTGAAGGGAAAACATCTCTGACATACACTGATAATATATGATACATATATAATAAATGAACTACTGCACAATTAATGTTATAATATGAAATGTTATTAATGTTATCTTCTTTTGTAGCGGGACAGTGCACGCCATTTGGAATGGCTGAAGACTGTGAAGGACAGTCATGGGTCAGTGGAGCTGTCATCTCTCTCTTTAGCATCAGCCATCAACAACAAGGGTATCTACCTGATCAGTGCACAAAATGTAAAAAAGGTAAATAACAAAATCAAAGATGATGGCATCCCTATGTCCATGCAGCATAGAGGTTGTCTCAGAGAACAAAGTTCCTTCAAAATTATGTATGAGTGTATTTCTGTTTTTTAATCCAGTTGAGTCTTGACACCGCCCTGAGGCTGCAGATTCCAGAGGAGCATGACGAGGGTCGGCAGATGCGCTGCTATTCTCTCGAGGACCTGCGGGAACTGCAGAACAAACTCATGCTCATGTCTGGGAAAGGGGATCAAGGGCAGAATGAAGTTGATCACTTTGCAGAGGTATATTGAAATATTTCCCTTTTCATTTAATTAACATAGGTCATTTTGTTTAGCATAGAAGCTGAAATGCTACTACTAATACTACCAATGCTTCAACTAGTACTTCTATATGTACTACTGATAATAATTATTATAAACATAAGCTTTTTTTGTTCATTGTTTTCTTTCTTTGAAGATGCATAAACTTGAAAACCACAGTGATATCAATAATTAAAATGGTAAATAAAATACTAAAATAAAAGGAATAATATATCATATTATTTAAAAAAGTATTTTATTATCAAATTTGAAAGGGACAGAGGTAATAATATCTATTGACATCAACAGTGATTACTTAGTTGTACTGTACTTCACTGAATACACACTGAATATGGAATCGTCCTCATTAGCTCAATGTCTGACACCTATACCATACACAGGTGAACTAAGAGATTATACAATGTCTCATTAATTAATCATTGTTTTAGGTTTTATACTGTATATGAAATTGTTCTCCCCTTGTGCTGGAGGAAGCTTTTATGCCATATACTGTACATACAAAAAAAGAAAAAAGTTGCATGTGACTTTTTTATTTGTATTTATTTTTCAGGTTTTTGCCAGTGTTCAAAGACTAGCTGAGGCATACATTGCCCTCTACATTGCTGGGAATCCTCTGTTCAGACACTGGGAAGCGCAAATCAACTGCTCTTTAAGCAGCAAGGAACCCAGCATTATGATGGACTTCAACCTCGGCAGTGTTGCCAGTGTTGTCATTGTGGAGGGCAGCATAGAGGAACAACTTCCTGAATTTTGCCGGAAAATGGAGAAATGCCTTGACTATTGGAGGGATTTTGTGGACAAACAGAGATCCCAGCATTACTATCTGAACTACTATACAGCCGAACAGATTGTCTACCTGTGCAGCAAGCTGAGTCAACAAAATGTGACCAATGTGGAGGACCAAGTTCTCATGATGCTCTCCTTTGTCAAGCCAAATTGCACAGCCTCAGACTTGAGGCAGGTCTGGCATGCACTCCAGTATGAAATCCTCACCAAACCAGAAGAGCAAAATGAGGACATTGAGTTCCAGACTTTTGTTGTGGTGCCAAGAACTGAGCTGGGAGACCCAGACTTCACCAGTGAATTGGATCATCTGCCAAGTCTTGTAGAACAGGCAAATGGTTCGCAAAAATTTGATCTCATATGGAACGCTTACATGAAAGACATGAAGAATTTTCTTCCACACATTCTTGATATAAAAAGTCTTGGAAGACTGTTGGAAATACTGGCCAACAAAGAAGATGAAAGTGAAGAAGATGAAAGTGAAGAAGACATTTCTGATGATAACATTGGGAGTCTCATAATGAGGCAGCTACCGAAAGGCCTGGCCCCCGGAAGTCCAAACCTCATTGTTTGCCCGCACGATGAGGTCTTGACATCTTGTATCTCCATTTACATGAGTAGCGAAGATGAGACACTTCCCACCTATGATGAGGTCCTCCTGTGCAACTCCTCAATGCCATACGAACAGGTGGAGCTATTCCTCAGACGCTGTCTCAGCACAGGCTACAGGGGACAGAAGATATACTCTCTACTGTATGGAGATCTGCTCACTTATGATGTAAGCTCTAAAGTTGAGAACTTTTTTCAACGAATGAAAATGCAGAGCAGGAAAGACTACAGACTTGTTATCATCTGCAGCTCGGAAAGAGAACATGCCTACCTTCCTTCAGCCTTCAGCCAGTACAGATTGCACATGATTCCCCAGGAGCCATTGGCAAGGATCCAGTTGTACCTCCACAAACACCTTGTTGTCCCAGCAGATCAATGCAGTGCTGCTGCTGCATTCAAAGAACGACTGTGCGTTGGTGTCGTCTCATCCAAAAGGGCTGGTGTTGGTGTGTATATGTTTACAGTACTCAGCTGTTTCAAATTGATACATTTCACTGATGGTGACTATATCACTCCTAAGATTATTCATAACTGCCATAATGACCTTTTTTAAAAAATTGCAGGTAAATCTCTCTACATCAAGAGACTGTATGAAAAGCTGAAGCGCTCAACCAAAAAGTCGTCAATGATGAAATGCATTCGCTTGATTGAACCTAGTGTTGATGAGAATGTCATCCTTCAATCTCTGTTGAACACCCCCAAGAGGAAAGAACTCATGATGTTCCATTTTGACATCACATCATCGGTAATAATGAGTCCCAAGTTAATGCTTAGCTTAGTGTAATATAGCCATATTAATAGGCAGCTTGCATATGGTGTTAATGGACTGTGTTTTATGTGATTGAAAAGGTACAGAAAGGTCTCCATGAGTTTCTTTTCAAGTTGTTGATTCTGCGCTATTTGATGGACTCAGAGGGGAAGATGTGGAAGTGCAGTGACAAGCAGCTGTATCTCATAGAGATTTTAGAGCCGACTGTCAAGTCAACCAGAAATGCTTCACGGCAGGTAAAAATTTTTACAAGTTTGGCACTAACACTAATAATTTCTCATCTGATTTTCAACCGCTTACCCTATGTTGTGTTTTCATCTTTGTTTTCTGCATAGGACCAAACTGTGAACAGCACATTCACAGATGTGTTTCCAAATATTTTCTGCCGACCACCCAAAGAAGTGCTAATGCTAGAGACGAGGAAGCAGGAAGATCCCACCATTGTGAGCACTGACGACCCACTGATGGATGATGAAGAATTCAGGAGTGCAGCCTTTCAGCGGCCATACCAGTATCTCACAAGGTTTCATAACCACAGTGATCTTGATGTGTTCTCATATCAGGGTGTTGAAGGGTCACACATGGAATGCCTTCAGATGCTTCTCATGCACTGTGGTATTATGGATCCATCCTGGGCAGAACTGAGAAATTTTGCATGGTTCCTTAACCTTCAGCTGCAAGACTGTGAGACATCGGTTTTTTGTGATGCTACTTTCACTGGAGACACGCTAACTGGATTCAAAACCTTTGTGGTGGACTTTATGATTCTGATGGCAAAGGACTTTGCCACTCCATCACTCAGCATCTCTGACCAGAGTCCTGGCAGGCAGCAGATGGACCTGACTGGTGTCCGAGATGAAGACTTGGCTCCTTTTCTGATTAGAAAGAGATGGGAAACAGAACCACATCCATACATCTTCTTTAATGATGACCATGTATCCATGACCTTCATTGGTTTCCATCTTCAGCCCAATGAACAGAACTCTGTTGATGCCATTGAGCCCACCTCTGGAAAGGTGATAAAAAAGAATGTCATGACAAGGGCATTGTATGAAGGCCTAAAGCTACAGAGAGTCCCTTTCAACATCAACTTTGATGGCCTTCCAAGAGGGGAGAAAATAGAGCGAATCTGCAATGTTCTTGGTATTCAGTGGCCTCTTGACCCTGATGAAACGTATGAGCTTACAACAGACAACATACTGAAGATGCTTGCAATCCATATGCGATTCAGGTGTGGCATCCCTGTCATTATCATGGGAGAGACGGGGTGTGGTAAGACGAGGCTCATCAAATTCCTTTGTGAGTTGCGGAGGAGTGGAGTGGCCACTGAGAACATGAAACTGGTCAAGGTGCATGGAGGAACAACTTCAGAAATGATTTACACCAAAGTCAGAGAAGCAGAAGACATCGCTTCTATTAACAAGCAAGACTATGGATTTGACTCTGTTCTCTTCTTTGATGAGGCCAACACTACCGAGGCCATCAGCAGTATAAAGGAGGTCCTCTGTGATAAGACAGTCAAGGGGGAAAGTTTGACACCCAGCTGTGGATTGCAGATTATTGCAGCATGCAACCCTTACCGAAAGCACACAGATGAGATGATTCAGAGGTTAGAATCTGCTGGCCTTGGGTACAGAGTTCGTGCTGAAGAGACAGATGAAAAGCTCGGGTCTATCCCTCTCCGCCAGTTAGTCTATAGAGTTCAGGCATTGCCACCAAGCATGATCCCTCTGGTGTGGGACTTTGGACAGTTAAATGATCACACAGAGAAAATATACATCCAACAGATTGTGCAAAGAGTGGTTGAAAACAAAGCAATGGATCAAAGTTACATCAAGTGGATCACTGATGTCCTTTCAGCTTCACAGAAGTATATGCGGACAAGAAAGGATGAATGCAGCTTTGTCAGCCTGAGAGATGTAGAACGCTGCATGCAGGCTTTCGTTTGGTTCTATGAAAACCACGTCATGTTTTTTGCAGAGCTTGACGAATTCGAGAGTAAACAAAAAGGTGAGAAGAATGAAAGGCATCAGAGACAGCCTGAGGTCAGAGACCCTGTGCTCTGGTCTCTAGTTATGGCCATAGGAGTGTGCTACCATGCCTGCCTAGAAAATAAGGATAAATACAGACAGAAAATCAGCAAAAGCCTACCACCAGCATACACCCCAGCAAAGGTAATGCAGGAAATCTCACTCATGCAGGATCTTCTTTTGGGAGGTGTGCCAATGGGGGATACTATTGCAAGAAACAGCGCCCTCAAAGAGAATGTGTTCATGATGGTCCTCTGCATTGAGCTAAGAATCCCTCTCTTCTTAGTTGGAAAACCTGGAAGTTCAAAATCTCTGTCTAAAACTCTGGTGGCAGATGCAATGCAGGGCCAAGCTGCTCATTCCGACCTCTACAAAATGCTTAAACAGATCCATCTGGTGTCCTTCCAGTGTAGCCCTCACTCAACACCAGAAGGCATCATTAATACATTCAAACAATGCGGACGCTTCCAGGAAGGAAAGAACCTGGATGAGTACATTTCAGTTGTGGTTCTTGATGAGATTGGGCTGGCTGAGGACTCTCCAAAGATGCCACTGAAAACCCTTCATCCACTGCTAGAGGAGGGATGCATTGATGATGAGCCTCTACCACACAAAAAGGTTGGATTCATTGGCATCTCCAACTGGGCTTTAGACCCTGCAAAGATGAACAGAGGAATTTTTGTCTCCCGCGGTGACCCTGATGAGAGGGAACTCATCGAGAGTGCTAAAGGCATATGCAGATCTGATGCAATGGTTTTGGAGAAGGTCAGGGATTTCTTCCAACCCTTTGCAAGAGCCTACTTGAACATCTGCCGCAAACAAGGCAAAGGATTTTTTGGCCTACGTGACTATTACAGCTTGATTAAGATGATTTTTGCAGTGGCCAAGGCTTCTCAACGCAAACCCACTGGAGAGGAAACCGTGAAGGCAGTGTTGAGAAATTTCAGTGGCAGGGATGATGTGGATGCAGTTGCTGTCTTTACCAAAAGACTGCAGATTGAACCCAACCTGGAGAACATCAGTGCCATTGAGTTTGTGAGAGAAAACATTCAGGCAGTTGGACAGGAAGAAGAATGTCGGTACCTGCTGGTGCTAACAAAAAACTATGCTGCCCTACAGATCCTGCAGCAAACCTTCTTTTCAGAAAGTGGTCAGCCAGAAATAATCTTTGGATCCAGTTTCCCGAAAGATCAAGAGTATACCCAAATCTGCCGCAATATCAACAGAGTAAAGATCTGCATGGAGACAGGTCAAACAGTTGTGCTCTTAAACTTGCAGAACCTCTATGAAAGTCTTTACGATGCTCTCAACCAATACTATGTCTGCTTGGGAGGACAGAAGTATGTGGATCTCGGACTGGGAACCCACCGTGTGAAATGCAGGGTGCACAAAGACTTCCGGCTAATTGTCATTGAGGAAAGAGAGGTGGTCTACAAACAGTTCCCAATACCTCTCATCAACAGGCTGGAGAAACACTACCTGGACATCCACACTGTCCTTAAAACTGAGCAGAAGAGGATGGTGGATGAATTGGAGAGATGGGTAAGACTTTTTGTGTCTCTCAGCAGTCAACATGCAGGAGTAGCTCCGACTTACAAGTACCAACCACCAGACGTCTTCATTGGCTACCACTCAGACACATGTGCTTCTGTGGTACTTCAAGTAATAGAGAAGCAGAAGGACAGTTTGGACATCTCAGACCCTGAGAGGAGAGTACTGGATGAGGCTAAACTCATACTGCTCAAATGTGCCACACCAGACTCAGTGGTGCGGTTGGACTGCACAGGCCTTCCCAAAGTGGAGAGTGAATCTCTGGCCAGGATCTACTTTGAAGCGCAGAATAGCAGCTGTTTAGCTGACTTCATTCTCGCTCACACGAACCAGGAAGTCCATTGCTACTCCTCCTTCACAGAGGTAACCTTAAAGTTGTCATACAATACCAGTTTCAAACACTGCATGACCAGAAGTTCTTATCGGGCCTTAATAATTGTCATTTTAAACCACAGGTGACAACATTCTCCAGACTTCTGACAGCATCTGACTTGGAACCACTGGGGCAAAAGTTGCATAGTGTTGAGCTTCTCTCACTTCAGCAGTTTGACACTGAGCACTCCTTCCTGAAGAAGATAAGGTTTGTTGATATATTGGGGAATGTATCATTTTACATTTAATAACAGTTATGGCCCATTTAATGAAATTTGTTGGTATTCTCACATGGTAAAGTGCAATAAACAAAGCTAAGATAGTTACCTTTCTAGTAAATACTGGTATGTTGTAAAGAAACCTACACAAAATAGTCAGAGGGCAATTATATTCTTACTGACTTTACAGTTCAATGTGATTTTTAAACCTATTTTGACACCTGTATTGTTACAGTATGTTTGTAAGGATATACTGTATGTCCAGAAAAGCATTGAATAATTTTTAGCAAAAATATACTTAACACCGACAATCTTGATGTATGATCTCAGTTTAAAGATCAAATCTCTGTTTTCTTGTAGGAACTTTGTCACAGCTGGAAGCAGTAACACTGGACCCTGCAACAAGATCCTCATCATTCAGTGTGATTTTGATGAAGCCTCTCATAGCGCCAATCTCATTGCATCTGCAAAGTAGGTCCAACATTTCCTCTCTGTTGGGTATGCACTGCTGTTTGGTTTTGCCATATTGACTTTTGCTGTTCATTTTTAGGTATTCATCCATAAATGAAATCAACAAGATAACTCAGGAGAGCATGGGAAGCAAGGTGTTTGTCTACTTTATCACCAGACTGCCAAGAATGGAAGGAGGGACTTCCTACGTCGGCTTTCATGGAGGTAAGGTTACTACAACTTGTGAATTAAAATTTTGTTATCACATTGTTTGAAGAATAGAGAATAATCTAAGACATGTTGATATTTACAGGCCCCTGGAGATCAGCTCACATTGATGACCTCAGACGGTCCAAAGACATTGTTTCAGACATCAAAGCCTTGCAAAACATGACAATCAGTCAAATGTTTGAAACAAAGATGAGTCGGCCTGAAGGTAACTGATTGATAATCAGTTGATAGCAAATGATAATTTCCTTTATATAAAGTTTCTTTACATTAAAATCTTTTGTGGCATTAAATTACAAAATGTTTTTTTACAGCCATGGAGGTGGATGACATGTACACTGAGAATGAGCAGGAGGAAGCAGAGTTAGAGGAAAATGTGAGTACAGACATCATATTTCAAATATTTGCTATTGTAGAAAAATCACAAATTTACAACATATTTTTTCTGCTTTAAACTGAAAATCTACACTTTATAACACTGACAACAATTGCATGTCATTTTATTCTGGGTAACTTGTGACACTAGTTTTTGACCAGTGTGTCATCCTGCTGCAGGGTTGTGATAACGTTGTGGACACTACAGCACTGGTGCGGAGCTGTGTGC
Organism: Oplegnathus fasciatus; assembly: GCA_003416845.1. Classification (NCBI taxonomy): domain Eukaryota; kingdom Metazoa; phylum Chordata; class Actinopteri; order Centrarchiformes; family Oplegnathidae; genus Oplegnathus; species Oplegnathus fasciatus. Next base: position 1,018,254 of record NTHP01000055.1, read on the forward strand.
AGAGTGCAGTAGGCATGCTGAGGGACCAGGTGGAAAGCGGCGTCCGCAGTACTCAGAGAGTTGAGATCCTGCTGACACTCCTCAGTGACGATGACGAAGTAAAAGGTACCGACAAAAACTTTTTTTCAGTATTTTTTTATTTTTATTTGTTACAGCCGTTGCAGTGCTCATCACGTTATCTAACTCTTGTCAGGTGAATTTGTGAAAACTGTGAAGAGGCATCTTCACTCATTGCTGGCGACTCATGATGACACCTTCTCATCCATCAAAAGCAACTGGGTCATTAAGGAGGCATCCAACATTGATGCCTTGCAAGAAGGAGGCACCTTCAGGTTAGTGCTTCAGCCACAGTATACAAAACTTCCATGTTTTCCTATATATTCCTATTTTTTTTTTAACAGCACTGTTAACTTGGCTTTTTTTGGGTCATGACAGGCACACCTTATGGAAGCGTGTTCAGGCTGTGGTCATCCCCCTCTTGGCGCAACTGGTTTCAGTCATTGACCGTGACCAAAACTTGGACATCCTGCTAGATAGAAACTGCAGTGAATCTGTTAAGAGGCTGTGGTTAGATATCTTTGGCAATGATAAGCTGCTGGAAGTCCAGCACCTGACACTGGACCACAAGTAAGTGGTGATAATATTCCACTTTGCCTTAAGGATACCAAATTCCTAATAATAAATATTCCTATAACTAATAATATTTATAACACTGTTTACTTTATATGTTTACTTTTTATATTCCTTAAGTGTAAAGTGTCCTTGGGTTCCTTGAAAGCCGCTATAAAAATGCAATGTATTATTATTATTATTATTATTATCATTATTATCATTACCTTGAATATTAAAACTTTTTGTTATTTTCTCTGGTCACAGCTCCGAGACAAGAACAATCCTTGTACAGAACTACATTGCCCAAGACAGGAACATGAGGTGCAGCATGCCCTTCAGTTGGAGGATCAAGAACTACCTGGAGGAACTCTGGGTTCATGCACTTCAACATGAAGGTAATGGCCTGTTATAAGGTACTCTCCATAATTGGCATGTCACCACTGGGATGTTGTTGTGACCTTTTGCTTTTACATTAAATGTATATGTCCGTTAGGCCAAACTCAACAAGAGTTTGATGAGTTCTTTTGGAAGACACCAGTGGGACAATACATTGGGAAAGCAGACCCAGAGATGCAGACAGAGTTTTTTCACCGCTACCTTCAGGATTTCATCTCCATGACAATGAACGTGACTTGTCAGGAAGATCTGCAGGTTGTTTTTCTATAATACCTGAAGCCCTTAAATTTAAGGCTACATCTATATGATGGTGTGTGCATCTGTATCCTAATGCGCATTATTTGCTTTTCTAGATCCTGTGCAGTGCCTTGAATTGCTGTGTCAATGAGCTGCGATTCAAGCTCAATGCCCTGGATACAGCGACATCTCTTCCATGGGTCCATGCTGCTTATCATGAGTTCAAGAACCGACTGCAGAACCTCTCCAGAATGATCTGCATTCAGCCCCAAGTGACCCAGGACCTCTTGAAGAATCCTCATGCCAGAGACAGGGATGAATTGGTGAGCCTCTAAAGACATGATATTGACTTTAAGATTAAATTAATTTTGGTAATATTTAATATTATTCATGTTGCCCTTATAGTGTAGTGATTATCATATTCCCCCTGTCTCCAAGGTACTCGATGTGTATGCTGCTTTTGCATGTGTGGAGTACCTAGAACCTACAGTCCTGGTCACAGATGCCCAAAGACAAGCCTGGCTCAGACAGGTTAAAAAACTCCAGGTTCCCATTGAGTTGATCTGCTCAGAGGACAGTGTGAGACACTATGGAGAGAGGAGCAAGGCGATCGTCTGTAGAGTCCAGTAAGTCAAGCTTAACTAAAAATATTCTAATGGTCCAAGTTGTATGTGCTGAGGCTTTTAGGTTGTCGTTAGATACTACTTTAGCTGTATTGAGTTGGGTGGTTATTTGTTTGTGTTTCTTTGTTCTTAGAGCTGGATGGAATCGGATATTTTCTCTCTCACTTTTTGTGGAGCACATGTTGTTGGGGATTGAAGAGGTAGAGAAGAAGCTGACACCTTTAGTTGTGGAGCATACAAAAGGGCTTGGTCAGGTTGGTCTGGGTTCTTTGTACTAACCTGAATTTTCATGAGATAAATTCAGTGAATTACCATAAAACTGCATTTCCAAGAACTACAATAATTCCTCCATCCATTATAAAATGTATTATGTCTGCTCTCTCATCAAGATACTGGAAAAAAATTCAGACCTCAAAACTCAGCATTCATTTGAGGCAGTTATTGGTTTGCTCAAAGCCTGCAAAGATGGAGCCGCTGAACGCATCTTCAGGTAGAAATTCAGTTTTCTATCTTTTGCATTTTATCAGAATCTCCCCTACTGTACTTTGCCTCCACCCTGTATCTTCACCTGTTGTTTATGTTTTGTCCAGGTTTGGTCATACGCTGTGCCCAGTGTGTATGGGAGACCCCCAAGATCCGCTCTGCCTGCCATGTCAACACATCTACTGTGTGGCCTGTATCAAACAGTGGTTGGTCCCTGGTCAGATGTACTGTCCCCTCTGTATGCAGCCAGTTACCGACAACTTCCCCATGGTTCCTTCAGATGCCATAAGGTTGGTAACTGCATGTCGATTAGAACTACAGGAACTGATTTTAATTTGTTTTGTTCCTCATAGGACGCACAGATATGGTGTGTTTTTTCCACACACAAAATCCTTTGATGTACCCTGTGCTGTTATTAGTTCCTTCATAGGATCTAGGTAACTTCATGCTGTGTGAATCTGGCATGTAATCAATTTGAACAAAAACCTGTGCAACTCTTCGGTCTCTTGTTTTGTGTAGGATTCTAATCAACCAACAGGCTCAGTTCAGGCAGCGGTGCAATGCTTTCTTCATTGACCTGGTATCCACTGTGTGCTTCAAGGACAACTCTCCCCCCAGTTCAGCTGTCATTCTCCATTTGCTGTCCTTTCTCATGGTAGAGGCCAACCCTGTTTCCATTCTCAGAGGTAGGACACTGCTCTAATCCTGGTCACTTGTGTGTGTGCACAACCATTTTCTCTGCTTGTACATGTTTTGTCAGCTCTGACTATCGTTTTTTTGTTTTTTTTGCCAGTTAATCGACAAATTCTGACAAAGGTGCTCTCACCGTTTGATGACTCTGTGGATAAAAATCCAGTGGTTCGGTCAGTAGTGCTCAAACTCCTGCTGAAGTACAGGTGAGGTGCTATGGTTTCACTTAGCATAAGGCCTACTTATGTACATTTCCAACATTTTTTGCAGTGTTTCTCATTTTTGTATGAATTGCACTGTTTCTGAAGCTTCGATGAAGTTAAAGATTACCTGCAGCAGCATCTGGTGGCAGTTGAGCAGTGCAACATCTTGGAGAAGACGGACAAAACTGAACTCTACTTGTTGTACATTAACTGCCTGGAGGTACACATGAATTCAGACTCTACTGTATATTTGAAATAAAGCCTTTCCTTTGTTCAGCAACACTTGTTAAGATGAATAAAATACAAATATGCTAATCACACATGTGGGTTGTGGTATCTTGCATTGTGATCCAACTTGTTTTTATAGGGTATATTCACTTTATACCTTTTCATTTCTCAAGGATTCCATGTTTGAAAGGTCGCAGTTCAGGTCCGTTGCAGACCAGCAGGTGTGTCTGCAGGAGGAAAGTGCCTTCCTCACTGACTACCTGCAGTCACATGGCCAGTCTGCTGAAGCAGCCACTGTGGAGTATCTGCAGCAGGTGGCCAGAGTGCGTATGGACCTGGACATGGCTGCTAGCCTCATTGTGGAAAAACTGAGAGCCCCAGGTGTGTAACTTTGATGAGTATTCGTTTCTCACATACTGTACCCTTATCAGTGACTGAAAAATGTAAAGATGCTTGTGATTGGTGTGTGTTTTAGAATGTGCTCATCTTACCAAAAATGTCATTCTTCTTTCTCCTTTCAATAACACCAGAGGCTCAAGAGAGTGGTCCAGGTGGAATCACAGCCTTCTTGACCAGTGTGGTGAACTTGTGTAGGAACAGTGGAAACAACTGGTATCGTGTCTACTTGATCCGTAAGATCTGCAGCCAACATGGAGTGGAGTTTGTCCTGAAACTCCTCAAAGTGGATAAGATGCGCTGGCTCTTCCCTGAAGAAGTTCTGCAAAAGGTTCAATTATCCACATTATGATTTTCTCTGTTAGTGCCCAAATGAAGACAAAGTTGTATTTTAAATGTAATGGTAGCAGTAATTAAATAGTGTGGTTCAATTTTCAATACACCCAGAGTGAAGAAGCCACCACAGTAGACCAGTATCTCGTGTGTGGGGAGCACTACAAGACTATCAGAAATGCTGTTGCAAAGGGAGTTATGGAGGGCAAAGTGGACGGACTAGACGAGACTTGTGAGGTAATGTTACATCTCGTTCTTGTTGGTAACTCTGCATCAGGTCAGGACTCTGCTTTTGTGTCTGTGTTTACATGGGTATCTTGTTCTTTTCCTTTTTCTTTATAGGGGTGCAGATGCTTACCACAGTGGACAACAGTTTATCTTCTCTTGGCGCTGCACAGAGAAGTCACCGCTCTCTACAGAGAAGCTAATGCTAGCTTCCATCCCAAGCCTAAGGTACATTAAGGCCTATTGAGCTGCTCTTATATAATCTGTCATGCTTGTTTACACCCATTTGATTTTGTGTGTGCAAGTGCCCACAAAGAAACAGCTTCTATCTTCTTCAGCAAACTCTGATGTGGTTGGTTGAGTGAGAACACAAACATTTGATACAAACAAACATAAAATGTGTTTTCCTGAGTATAAGAAGACAGACATTACCATCTGACAACCAGCAGTTAGTTATGGTCAGAAGTCTTAAACGACACATTCAACCAAAGAAAACTGTAGTGGGCACTGATGCTCAAATTCAGCTATTATTTTCACCGCAGGACATTGTTAACTACAGCAAACAGTGCTCATCCACATGCTTTGTTAAAATGACAGGAACTGAAATTCAAATTTGTTTGCAAATTGCCCACCTGCTTTGTTCAATGAACAGACTTGTTTCCAAGTATCCAATATTTCCAATATTTTGCTAGCAATTGGGAAATGTAAATTAAATCTACCAAATACAGGTTCTAATGCAGTTTTCTACTTGACTTTTTCCTGTCTGTGTCAGTAAAGTACATCATATGTGTGTGTGTGTGTGTGTGTGTGTGTGTGTATATATATATATATATATATATATACTTATCTATGTATCTTTGTACCTACAGCAATTGGAAGCCCTGGTGGCCTACATCCAGACCTCCAAATTCCTTGCCAGCCCAGAGGTGAAAGCCTTCGCCCGGGCTCTGGTGACCAACCAACTTGGGCCGTTGGGTGTTCGTCCAGGGACCTCTGGCGCCCAGTGTGTGTTGGTGGACTTAACGATTCACTTAGCTGCTGTCTTGCTCTGCGGGAACCAGGGGATCTTAGCTCCCCTGCAGCAGCTGGCAATGACACCTGCTAACATGCAGGTATGTATATTGCCAGCTGCTTTCGGTGTAAGCAACTAGGCCCCATCTTCTTTCAAGTGGATGTAATGTTTTTATCTGTTGGTACAGGCAGCCTTTTTGCCCACCATGCCTGAGGACATGTTAGCAGTGGCTCATCAAGCTCTGGGACCGTTGCAGTGGTACAGTAAGTCACAGACAGAAAACAGTTGTACTCTCAAATTTGAAATATCGTTGAAGGACACTTTCGTAGTAATTCTGTATTTACTCTTACCATAGATTGTCCAAATGGTCACCCGTGCACCATTGGAGAGGTATGTTGTGTTCAGTCTGACTTATAATAAGCCTCTTGTTTTGTAGTATTCTTGTCATACTCTGAAGAAGTAATTTTGTCGTGTCCTGTTTCTCTTTCTCTAGTGTGGCCAGCCCATGGAAACAAGTCGTTGTTTGGACTGTGGTGCTGTGATTGGAGGAAACCAACACCGGCCTGTGCAGGGATTTCAAGTTGTTCAGTTGCAGTAAGTGGCCTATAAGTTTATTCGGGAATAAAATGTAATACAGAAGAAACTTCACTCGTGTATGTTTTCTTTTAATTTCTATTTATTTATTAATTGTCTTCTGACAGAGGTGACCGCACTCAGAGAGGCCACATCCTTGGCGACCCCAGTCGCAGGGACAATCCAGACATGGTGGACACAAAGGGCATTTCCCCTGTTCCCTTCACCATTGTCCGCATGCTCACTCACATGGCCATGCTCCTTGGTACCTGCAGCCACCTACAGGTAGCTTGGACAAAATAACGATTACAGTTCTGGAGATCATTTCCCCCTGCCATATATTCTCGAGTGTTTAAATGTGCAGTTGTAGGTGACAGCAAAAATGAACAAATGCTCACAAACAATGCAAACCCCATCATTCTAGTGTTACAGCACTGTTGATATCCTGCTGTTTGCGTTATGGTCAATCATCCACTTTATTTGTGTTTCTAGTCTATCTCTGCCATCGTCAATCCTCCAGTCCCTGAACCAGGTGCATTTCTACTTGCTCACCTGCAAAAGGACTTGAAATATCTTATCAGATCCCTGGGTAAGGGGACAGATGACACAGTCTGCGCTGTTCACCTGCTCATCAGCAGCCTCCTGGAACCCCACCAGCAACAACAATGTAAGGAACAACTCACAACAAACCTACTGTAAAACTATTATGTGCTGTGTCAATATTTGGAGAGACACAATGATGTCAAAAATAAAGTTATCTGATAATACCAACCCGTGTCCACCAATGTAGTGCTGTTATGTTACTGTTTTCACCTCTATTCTAAAGTTAGTGAAAGGTGAAAGCATGTTTCTAAAGTTTGTTGCTCTTGAACCATCTCTTACCTTTTTACTGTAAATCTGGAGGCTGCAGGACCTTGACAGAAAATGGGAAAGAGAGGAAGGGGTGCCCTCTAGTGGTCAGAAATTGTGTGGTGTTCAGTGGTAACAGTGGTAACTTCAGACAACTGTAAATTATGTGCAACATTTTTCATTTGTTTTGAGACCTGCCTAGCTAGGTTGCATTTTGGCTCTCCAAAAATGAAACACTAGATTGATTGGATTACCTTCTACTATCAAACACAGCTGGTCTTTCCTTTCAGGGCCTGTTCCTTATGACAATCTGCTCTCCACCAAAGAGGCTAGAAATGGATGGGAGATGGGTGTGAGCAATGCCATCATCACACCTCAGCTGAAGGTACAAATACCTTTGTTCTAAAAGGGAACAAATAAAGCTCATAATCTAATTTCAGCAAATAATTCTGCCCATTTGTAAGAGATCTGCATATCACACTCTTCTTCTTTCATCTCCTCCACAGCACTTGGATAGACAGCTGAAGGAAGTGAACACATTCATCCGGACTGACTCTCGCATCTCTGCCAATCCAATCATGAAGCTCATGTTTGGCGATCCTCGTCTCTTCTTGGCCTCGCTTCCCCCAAATTCTCTGATCCATGGCTCTGCCGTGTGGAGCTGCAGGGAGAAAGTGTCTCTGCTGAGCCTCACCCACATTGTAGAGCAGAATGATGGCAAAGACACCCTGCCTGTGCTCTGGAGATTTCTGCATAGGGTAAGAAAATGGCGACTGAACATGCATGTCCACTTTTAAAAGACAGCAAAAGAATCCTGTGTCCTACTTTTAGCAGATTTTGGAGAAGTTACTCTTAAACTGATGAGTAAACGATGCCACATTTCCCCTAAAATCACATCATAATGCCAGTCGATTGCAGAGTTGCAACATATGAAAAGACATTTACAGTTTCAGTTTGATTCATTCACTAAAAGAGCACTAAACCGTGTCCTCTTACTGTCCACCCACCATAATCCCTGGATTTTGCCTCCCAGGCAACATTCAAGCTGCACTACCTTCTTGGTGGAGGTTGTTGGGGTTGTATGCAGCTTGTGAAGAAGACTGACACTACTCAGGGCTGAAAAAGTGCTCCAAATCCTTTGCATTTTTGGGTGAAAAAAATAATAATTTTGTATTAATAATTTTATTTACAGAACATTCTCCTCAGAGGACACTAAAACTGATCATCAATCAAAATAATACAGACAGAGCTCCTTATAATGATGAGAGAGATTATTATAAAAGACGCTATTTATTGAGTTTAAAGGCTCATCGTTGACATTGGAAATGGTAGTTTGAATTTTTTGTCAAACACACAATTATCTGAACAAATCACCTGCCTTGTTTTTTAGGAAGCAGAGCTCCGACTGGTGAGGCACCTTCCTGATATCCTCACACTCCAGAGAAATCTGGTCAAGAAGTTTCAAAACACCACTGAGCTGACGTGTGGCACCATTGCCGAATTCCTCCGCGGTCAGAAAGCAGGTACTGAAACTAACTGTCTACACCAGTGGTACTCAATTTTTTCAACTGTATGACTCATTCACACAAGAGATAGAAAGTTCCTAATTACCTCTTTCTCGGAAATATCATAGTGAAATAGCTGGCAACATGCAGTTTAACGACCTGCCTGCCAAGGAATGAGTTGTTTTAACCTGGAAGGAGACAATGATTGAGTATTCTTAAAAGAGCAAAATCTCTCCCACACATGAGAGCCACAGATGTGAACAACAATGTCTTATTATGCAGATTCACTGAAAGCCTGGTATGACAAACACATCAAAATCTTCCTGACAACCTGGAATCAGCTGAGAGTGTCTTTGGCAACTAACGGTAGATACAAATTCTACACACACACACACACACACACACACACACACACACACACTTTGTTACGGTAACACTGGCCTGTCCAACGTTGTGATCTAACTTGAATTGAAATGTTGTCGCTCAGGTGAGATTAAGATCCCAGCTGAGTTCTGCCAGAAGGACCTGGACCGCAAAAGTGACTTCAAGGTGCTGTTACCACGGCGACAAGGCCCAGGCCTGTGCTCCACAGCCCTTGTCAGCTACCTCATCGCCCTGCACAATGACCTGGTCTACTGTGTGGATAAACACACTGGAGAGGAGACCAGGTGGGGGCGCTCATGCCACATTTTTCTCACTTGCACATGTTTGGCTGTAAGAATACAGCGTGTCAGCTTCTTCCCCCAATGCATACTACATTTGTCAGTAATTGGTTTTACTGAGAGATTGTTAAAAGCACAGAAATATAACCTTTTAATTACCAAGTCATAGTCAGAAAGGGGTAAAAATAGACAAAAAGCAAGTCGAAAAATGTCCCGTAATACAGCGACACTGTCTGCTGGCTGACTGGTCTGTTAATCACTCCCCCAGCTACAAAGTGAGCCCTGCAGATCTGACTGACCTGCACGTGATTCGGTATGAGCTGGAGAGGGACCTGATGCCCCTGGTTCTGTCCAACACCCAGTACAGCATTGAGAGAGGACAGGAGACTCTTCACGAATACGACTTACCCAAGATCCAGCAGCAGATCGTCTCCCGCTTCTTACTGGGCAAACCTCTCATCACTCTCAATGTGAGCAAATGGAAAGCACAAGAATGACCAAAAATGTTTTGTTTTCAAAATTGTTAAAATACCATGTTCCTCATGCCCCTGTCTCTTTTCCACAGGGTATTCCAACACTAGTGAACAGACATGATCGCAACTATGAGATTATCCTGAAGGATGTAAAAGCAAAAGTCAAGCAAGTAAGTTGTGATATACAGTACAGCAGGTAGCCCTATGGCAGGTAGAACTATCATTCATTTATCACATATAGTATATTAAACATGTTGCCCTCATGAAATTATACGACCCTTGTCTGTGTGCCGGCAGGAGCCTCTTCAGACTCTCACCCTGTTAGCCGTAGCTGGGGAGCTGCACTCCTACAGTGAGGTGTGTGAGGCCTTGTCCACACTGGAAGTGGCCCTTGGTTTCCTTGCCATGACTGGGGGAGAGCCTCACATGCAGATGTCCTGCTACCTGGAGGAGGTGCTGCAGATGGAAAACCAGATGGCTCCGCATATCCTCAAGGTCAGCCTATCTGAGACACTGGTTATTTTATCCTGTTGCTCTTTCTCTCGCTTCCACAGAATAAACAGTCAATTTTGTTACTTTGCATACAAACAATTTGCCAAATACGCCCCTGAGAGCAACTTTTTTGTTATCTGACCTGACGTGAGTATCAGATTTAAATGAACAAGGTCTTAATTGGTGTGGCTCTTTTATACGTGCTAGACATGAGATCGAACTTAATGTTTTCCCTGTTTTGCCCACAGGCCCTGAGCATGTGCTGTCTAAAGCACTGTGTGGCTCTGTGGCAGCTGCTGGCCTCACTCAAATCAGAAAATATGCTGCGGCTCAAGAGGGTAAGGCATCAATGCTACCAGTATACAGATACAGAGGTGGAAATGGTATTATTATTATTCGTAGTAGCAGTAGTAGTGATGTATGACTTCATTATTACATTTTGCCATTATAGATGATTAAATAAATACTTCTGTATAAAAGTGCTGTATTATTATTACTTTGTCTATTACATACATTCCCTGTGTTCTTCAGGATCCATTTGTGGGAGTCTCAGAGAAGTACAAACAGGCCCTGGGTGAGGACAAACAGAGACTGCTGACTGGCTTCTTTTCTAAGAACAGCGCTGACACTTTCCTGCTGGAGGTGCACGAGTTCCTGGTGCTGGTCCTTAAAAAGCCCAATGCACCTGATACCTACAGGCCTGACTGGGGGTAAAACAAAATGTTTTTTTTTTATTCAATTACTTGTGATTTGCTAACCATTGCACATTTCTTTAAATTCTTACAATTGAGTCCAAAATAAAGTCTAAAATTATTTCATTCTAAGTGTCTATTCTAAAGTGCAGAAATCATGTGAAAACTGATTAAAGAACTAAGCACATTTCTAAACTTTTTGTCAAATAAGGATAGGTCATTCAAAATGAAAGAGGAACACCATGTTTTTGCTGTTAGCGGAAACAAAGTGGAGGTTGTTTCATTCCCACTGAGCCTCCTTGGCGGGATTTAGCGCGTTGTACGCAAACAAACCTGAAGTTTACTTTGGTCAGAGTTGGCTCTCTACATGTGGGAGTTGGTGGTCCTGGAAAAGCCACAGACGAAAGGTTATTTTGTTCATTTTGTAGAAATTTCTTTTATTTGATTGGGCTCTGCTACAAAGAAAATTCCTATCCCTAAGAACCTATCAAGTTGAAACACTGTGCCTCAGTAAATACTGCTATTGAGTAACATTGCCATTAACTTAGCATTTCTTCAAAATTAACCTCTACAGTATGCGTGTGTGAGTAAGTGTGATGATTTGCAATAGCGATGTCAGATCACGTGTATAAAGTGTGTGTTTTGTCTCTCAAAAGCCTGAAAGACACGCTGGTGTCTTACATGGAGCGCAAAGACCTGGACATCCCCCCTGATGTGGAGGAGCTCTTCCCAGAGGAGATCTGCCTGTCCCACTACGTTGAAGCCTGGAAGTTCATTGTGGCCTTCAAGCAGGAGCGTCAGAGACAATGAAGACGAGGTGAAAGGGTTGTGTTTTTTTGTGTCTTCCTTCTTTATTTGATATCAAATCCCTCAGATGAAGTTTACAATCATGATGAATCGACAGTATTGAAGCGGTATGCATGTGTGATATAATCTGTATTTTACACATATTTATGCAGAGATGTGCCTTTTTAAGAGCACTGATGTTCAGCTTCACAGTGCCACAGAATAAGTGTGCAGTTCACATTTAGGACTCACCTGGATGAAAATGTGAACTTTGAGGATTTTTTTTCGATTATCTGTTCTTGTTTCCTATTATTTTCCATTTTCCTAAGCATCAACGTGTACAGAGTTTCCATACAGTTGAAAGTCTTCTTGCTGGCACATAACTTGTAATGTGAATTTATCTGTCCCAAAGAGGCAGACAAAAAATCAGAATGTTACTCAGGTACGAAATGTGGAATAACTCTGGGCACTTCAAACTGACCTAAGTCACTTTATCAAGTATAATGTGTCATTTCCATCCCTTTTTTGTATCACTCTTTAGTCGTGTTATGTTCATGTGTCATATGTATGTAAAAGTTGCACTTGTCTTTCTTCCAATTTTTAAATTCACTGTCTTAAATGACTATAAAGTTTATTTCCTTAAAACACAATTTACATTCCAGTTTTGACTCTTTTTTTTTCCATTTAATTTTCTTTAACTCTTAATTAAATCTTCAGCATATTGACAGAATACAATACACTTTCTGTTATTGTCTTACTTTCTGGATTAGTTATTTTTTTAATGTGTGCTTGGTAAAACATACTGATTCCAATAAAGCATAAATGTCACCTTTGTGTGCTTGTTGGTGTGTGTTTTGTGTATCATGAGATAATAATACATAACAAATACATTTTTCAAATGTGGTGTCTTAATCACTTCATGCTGGTGTATCACTGGTCTCAGTCCTGTCTGAGTATACTGAGTAATATTACTTTAATTTGTCTAATTGTCAATATGGTGCCAAAAGAACCAAATAAATGTGTTAGCATAGTTGGATAGATCAAAATGAAGTTGTACTTGGTACCCTCGTACAGTTGTAAAGAGAGTGTTATACAGTAGATTCTCAACTGCATTACTACTGCAAGTCACAAGTAAATTACTCCTTATTTACATGTTACATCACTGCCAAAAGCCAACAGAGGCTCTCCGTAATGGAGTGCTCAGGAAATGGCTGCCTGCCTAAGGTTACGTGACTTTCTGACCCTCTGTTGGTGGGAGCTCAATGTGTTTCTGATCAGGCAGATGGAAATGATAAGGACAAGACAGCCACAAGACTGCTGCTGGACGGCACCTTAATTCAATTTCCTCTATACCAAAGTAGTGTTTAGCATAACAATGACAAATGGAAGCATGCGCCTGTGAAAGTAAACCATGCCAGCGACCACCCTCTGGGAGTCTGCAGTCAAATGATATCCATAAGAGTAGTCGTGGACTGTAGGGTTTCCAGATTTCATCCAAACACCTTTTTTTTTTTTTTATCTCAGTGGCATAGTGATGCGTCTGTTGAGAAAAGAATCTAATCTATAAATCACAATGAAATAGATACAGTAAGGCCCCAGTTGCAGTCTTGATTCATCTCAGGTTGACGGACTGAAAACCAGAGTTGCCAGCCAGCAGATTCCACCAGGCTAAGGTGATGCTGACATGTGCTATCTAGCCATGTCCTCGCTGCTCATTAGCAAACCCGAATGTGGAAGCGCTGTACATGGGGTTAATAAACACACCCACAAATGGGTCATGAGGCGTGATTTGCGCAACTCAGTCCTGTAGAACAAGCCTCAGTGAGCAAGCTCAATCACTTTCACTTCCACTTCTGTAGGCTTCAAAGCCACCATGCCAATGGTACAAAGGGAAGGACACAAAGAGGCCAAATTCTTTCTCTTTGTTTCTTGTCTTTGTCTCTTGATGAGGAGGAATTAGGGGCAAAATTACTGTGCATCGTGGCTCACATTTAATGATATTCATGGTTGATGGACAGTTTGGATCAGGTCACAAGCATGCGGGTATTATGATTAACAAAGCTGGATAATGATGTGCAGAAATCACCTCTTTTGGTTTACAGCTACAGTATGTTGGAGGCTTTGACTGTCACGGCCGGTGTCTTTTCAGAACTTCCCGTGCTTTGTTAAATAATATAGAAGCGTTCAGCAAAGTTTCTGAGAAGAAATGGTTTGTAGGCCAATTACAGATTCCACTTCTAAAACCTGTTATACAAGAGTCAGAATGATGGGCATGTAGGGGTCATTTTTTACTCCAAATAAGTAGCTCTGCCCGGTCATTAATGAACCGATCATCAGGACTTAAGTTAGAGTTGTCCATTTTTTAAAACTTTGGTTAAATGAACAATCAGACTACCTCAAAGCCAGTATTAAAGACTGTGTGAAATTTGACCCCTCAATTTAAAATGATTTTGGTTTTGTTTTAAACCATATTTAAAACAAAATCAGTTTTCCTGGCGGGCCAGTGGTTGAAGACATGCTTGGGTGAATGTGTCCCCACATGGCTCCTGTTGCTCTCTCTTCTGTGAACTGTTTAAGAAAGGCAAATGATGTCACAACATATTATTGAAAAATTCAGCAATGTTAAATCTATGTCAGCAATCTTAATCAATTTTCCCCTTTATACTTGTCTTCAGTTACCCCTGTGTATCTACTATCCCTTCAGAGATGCCCTATGAACTTTGCAATCCAGTTAAAATAATACAAAGTTCAGCTTTGAATCGTCACTGCGCCTTGATCTGTGGAGGAGCTTCGAACTTAACCCTTTGCAAAACAGCTTCAGATATTCATCAAGTTTACACCTTGGGGATCCAATATCACTCCCAGGCACTGTCGCCAGTCAGGCGCTCTCAGCCAAAAGGGAGCTAAGATTTTAATGATTGTGGTATGAAATCAGTACCCTGAAATACCCCCGAGACCTCAGAAAGCACACCAACAGGCTACTGTATTTTCTATGGGGCATTACATTTGCTTTACTGGCGGTCTGGGAAAATGTTTTCTTTAAATTAGCCCTTCAGGGTGCTGCTGTTATTGCATTATTATCAAATTAGTGTATTTTAATTACTACGTCATCCGAAATGTATGTGCCAGTAGGTCACGGTGGGGTGAGAGCAGAGACCGTGTCCAAACTCTCAGGTCGCCCAGCCTGCTGTGCAATGCTGAAATGAGGGAGAGAGAGAGAGAGAGAGAGAGAGAGAGAGAGAGAGAGAAAACCTCAGTGAGCACATCTGTGAATTATATTAGCTAATTGTGTGCACTTCTCCTTGCACTCAACACTTGGGTTGTCCTCCAAGCACAAGGAAGAAATTAAGAGCACCGCTGCCATGTTGTTCTATTAAATACGTGAAGAGAAAATACAATTACTAGTTAAGTGGGAACATACCACATGGGATTATGAGAGGCACAGCATTTCAAGACTTCAGAGTGAGTTAATTTTTTGCCATGCGCACGAACAGGTTTCCCAGCAACACCGTTGTGAGATGTAAATGCAAACAGAGGGCAGAAAACATTTAATAAAGACTTCCTTGCACCTAGACTTCATGTGCATTCAAACTAAAACAGAACTGTGCAGTCAAAGAGATCATCAACTCTGATTTGAAGCATGTCATCTTTGGTTCTTCACTCTGAACTTGCCTCTTCCTATCTATGTTTGCTGTAAAATACAGATAAAACAATTAAAAGTCAAAAATAGAAGTTACCTGCAAAATTGTGAACTTTCCTCAATGGAAAATGGCTGTTGTTGTGTAATACTGAGTCCCCGGTCCAGGTGGAGCCTGCTGCAAAACTCACCTTGGGCAGAGAAATCCTAACTGTGCCCGATTCATGACTACAGCTTGAATTTCAATACCAAACTGTCTGCTACAGGCAGACAGCTCAGCCGTTGCGTTCCGTAACAATAAAACCACATATTGAATCAGATTGTTATGGTAAGATGAGAGCGTGTTTGAGAAGCCCAGAAATATGTCTCGTATTCCCCAAATAATAACAAGAAGCAAAGGCAAGACAGGGTTATGTGTCAGGCACTGAGTTACATTTATATTGTAAGAAGCTCCCGCTGCTCTCACAGACTTTTGTTTTGGGAAAAAGGCACTGGATACAAGCCAGAATTGCTCATCCGTTCATTTTGTTTGTAGGGAAACAATTGGGAGCGCTGTCTCAAATACTCTAAAGTTACAGAATGATTTCTGCTGTGCTCTAATACCCGTGTCTTGTTCCTCCAGGTGGTCATGTTTGCTGTCAGGTACTAGAGAGCTATAGCAGAATCATGGCTAATGTTGCCATCACTTGTGATACATGGGTGTATTTTGTTTTTCCTGAGATGGCAATTGAAGCCATCTACTGTATCTGAAGCTAAATTTCTTATGGTAGAGATTACAAATAAACTTGAACATACCTAAAGGTACATCTACACCTAACCCGAACACTTCTTCTCCTAGCCTGTCACCCACTGCCCTGCAGCACTGACTGCTGAGCTAGTAGACAGATGTTAAGCATCCTGCTACTCTTCAGCTCAGCTGTTCCTAGTTTCCCAGCAGATACTACATAAAGAATTAACACTTCACCTTATAGGTGGTGCTTAGAGCCACCTACCTTTCTAGCCTTTGGCGAACAAATTGCTCCAAATTTGACTGAGGAGGACTTAGCAGAGCTGTCAGGTTCCCACCCAGGTTATTGCCCCTCCACTGTGATTGTGTATTTGTCCCTGAAAGCCCTGACTCTATTTCTCTTTTCCGCCCAGCGATGGATGGCTGTTCTTTAAAAAGACTGAAGTGCTTGCCATCTTTATACTTCTAGATTTTAGTCATAAATGTCACTAAATTGTTATTATGTAAGATTTCCAGCAATTTGACCGTGTAGAGTTTTCATTCTTGGAGGGGTTTGGATCGTGTAGCATAAATCAGACAGCGGAGTATCAGTTTACATTAAGCCTGAGAAATGCCTGGAGCTCTTACAACAGAAAACTCTCCTTTGAAAGAGAGAAAACAGTTGCTGCCTGGCACACAGCAAAGAGTGTTATATAATACAATTAAATACTGTTCTCTCTCTCTCTGCTTTGTCCCCTTCTCTCACACTCTCCTATCTTTCTTTCTCTCTAGCTTTCTTGCATCTCCCTTCATTCGTTCTCTTCTCCCTGATGTGCTTTGTTATCTGACGGCCTTTGGCTGTGAATAGATAATGACTGTGCAAGAGGTTTTGTTTACCATGGATACCAAAGGATTAGAGTGATTACTACTGGTGCCAGTGTTGTAACAAGCCGGGGGAAGCCTTCCACAGTGTATGGAGGTGCTGACAGTTATCCTGTACAAGATTAGAGAACTTGGATTATGGGTTGTTTTTCTCCACCTGGTGATGAGAGACTAGAAGAAAAGGCTGAACGTCACAATGCCAAGACCCCGAGGAACAGGGGTGAAAGTAACTCGCAGCCTCCATATCTGTTTTGAACATTTGGCTTGTTCATTCTCCAGAGTTGTGTTAGCTGTAGCCCATGATATGCAATCTTAGTTGTGGAAATGACGTCACTTTCTACCTTGACCTTTCACCTTGGTATTCCCTGGTGCCTGTGGCGGCCCGTAGAGCAAGATGGTTCCTCTACCTCCGACTAAGCTCTCCTGTGGTCAGGGCCCAAGCCGGTGTTCAGTTTCACAGTGCCTCTTTTCTTGGCCCCAGCACAAATACACAACACCCTCTCCAATTGCACTTGATAATATTTATCCTCAATTATAATTCCGCAGATATGGATTCTTGAGTGAGTACAGTGGCAGCAGACAAAGCAGAGCGGCCTTGAGCCCCCGACTAGGCCTTGCTGAGGTGGGTTCCTGCATGAACCCCAGACAATTCATGTTCTCTTCAGCAGTGGGGCAAAATAAGCAATGTAGCCATTAAGAGCTCCAATGCAATGGGGAAACACTTGGCTGTATATTTGTCCTTGTGATGAGTGCATGCATTGCTATAGTGAAATGCGAAACCAGCTAGAATACACACTTAAGTGTTGCATGTGAGGGGTGGTCACAGTTTAAATAAATGAATCCAGCTTCTCGTGAGCCGCAGCCTCGGCAATGGCAATGTCGAAGATAAGTGTATTAATGACTTCAGTTAAACAGCATGCCATAAACCATGAAGTTGTAAATGGTCAAACAGACATATACAGGTATGAGAAACACCCCTGAATGGAGAGACTCTCCTCAGTCTTGGCCATAATACAGTAGGATGATTAATGATGACCAGATGATTGATCAGAATGGAAACAACACTGTTGTTGGTTTTGCATGCAGATGAGAGTTCGAAGGAGTTTGAGGAATCTCAAAGTTGTGAAATTTTGTGTTATGGCTAAAGTGAAGAGGGGATTAAGTCGAGCATGGAGTCATTAGCTTAACTTTTCCTGAGAATATCTGGCCAAAATGTCCAAATAGTAGAAGGTATTATTAAACCTACAATATCATTTTTGTCTATTTACACACCTAGCAGATGCAGAGCAACATGGAGTTCTTTTGGATGAATGTTTGTGTCCACCTGGCGAATGTAAGTCCAGTATTCACTCTCTTTTTAGCTCTGTTTTTGGTCTCCACCAACTCCTGAGGGAACTAGATGCCTCTTAAGCTGGTAAATACTCCACTATGTTTTTTTTCTTACAAAAACAGCTATGCACTACAGCCGAGAGCAGTGAGAGTAAACCGAAACAGTAAAGATGTGGGTCGGAAAACCAACACAGTGAGCTGAAAGACACTACAATGCTCCCTACATGGAGGGAACTTCAGAGTTAGGTGATACTTCTTTGTAGGTTCGTCACTACGAGTGACCCCTTTCACATACAAGTAGTCATGTGATCCATTGTTAATATAAAACTTTTAACCGTAGCCGATATAAGGTTTAGCATTTTTGAGCAGTGATGAATTTAAGTGAGAAAAGTGTGCTAAATGTGTTACATTAAACGCAGCGACCCAAAATATCATGTCAGCGAGAGGTTCTTTACTACATGACATCAGGCTAACCTGTGATTGTGAAGGAGACTCATAACATTGCGTGTATTTTGGGTAAAAATCCAGTCTGTGTTGTACATAAAGAGCAATATTTAACTTGGCCAATCAGAGAATATGCATCCCCATTACCTATATTATATACCTAAGGTATATATATACCTTATTGCCTCAAACTGTAGCACCCCATATGTTTTGAGATCGTCCGTCTCATTTCTGGTCAGCCAGCATCCAGTATAAGCTGGAGCTCTTATTGAGGATCAGCCTGTGATTTGTTGATTGTCTTGGCTATTAGAGATGGCATCAGAGGATTGTGGATTTTCTAGCAGGGGAAGTAGATGGAAATAATGAGGGGAAGGAACGGCTGCCAGCCTCTGCTTTTTTAACCTGCACTCGCATAGAGAGATCTGTGTGTAATATTGTTGTTACTGGCAGGGCCTATTTTGGGCAAGTCAGCACTACCCTGTGATGCCCAGGAACGACATGCGTGTAATTTCCTGCCAGGGGCAGTCATTCGGTTATTACTGCTGCTCACTGGCAGCCCGCTCATGTTCTGTCTCTGATTTCCAAAATGAAACATGTATATTTTTCTTTTGTCGACAGCAGCAATATTTCCAGGCAAATCAAGATTGCGGATTGAGAAGGTTTGAGGTCTTAGAAAACTTCAGTTTATAATGAAAAGTATGAAATGTCTGAATCGGACCATTTATAAATATGCTCCAGAAGTGCCTTTGGCTTTGAAAAATAGCCTGTTTACTCTACCTTGTAATGCCCCATAGGATGGATTTCCAAACTGTATACATAAAGCTTGCACAAACAATACAGACTAATTACAATGTATCTTGAATTACATGATGTTTAGCTGGTGATAACAGGAAGGTCACATGTAATTAAATGTTATTAATGAGCATACTGACTAAAATGAATGTTGTTTGAACGTTCGGTATCTAAAGTGAATCAGCTCCACCTTTCTTTCCGAATGTAATTTGTAGAATTCGTTGGTCTGATGGGGCCACTGTCTGCTTAGATTACATTCATTAGAGAGACAGAAATATGGTTTATGTGAAGTCTAAGGCTCATTCTAAGTGAGATCAATTCCTAATGAGTACAACCCACAGTGACACATTGTTTGATTAGAAACTTTAAACACTTTGATGTTCTTTGTGAATTTAGATTTTAACAAGGATATGCATTTGTGTAAAATAAAAGTGAAAATATTTTACACATTTTGATGGTTAAGACTGCCAGATTCCCAATACCAAAGTCAGTAATAAAGCTTCTGATTAGCCATGACACACCAAGGTAACTGAAAAAGACCAAATGCAGAGATTTAAAACAGCTCCACTAAACAATGTGTCAGCCTCAACTCATTCCACCCAGTTTACTGGCAATTTATTTCGCTTTGGTCTCCCATTATTAAGAGAGAAAAAAAGCAAAACAAAAGGGACTGACACAAACAAAGAGCCTTGAAGTTTTTAAGAGGCAAGAGGTTCACCCTCACAGGGCCCCACAGCTGAGCATCAGTATTCCACAACCATCAGATAGTTGGCTTGGTTGATAGCACAGCCGGTGGTGTGGGCTGTTAGCCAACAAAGGACTAATGGTTGAATTACTGGCCACAAGCAGCTGGGCCCATCAACCAATAGACATGGTCACATGAGGGTATATGTGTTTGCACTCTATGAACTTTTAAAACCCTGATGATGGAAGGAGTGGTGAAAATAGTGACGCTTCTCTCTGTGCTGCAACATTACGATTAGGTGGTGTGAAAGGAGACATTCGGAGAGTCTCCTAACACTATGATTCAGCGGGAGAACAGCCCCGAGATGTCAGAATACACTCCTACTGTCCATTCAGGGGAGGAAGGATCACGCTAGCCTCTTGACCTCATGGGTCTCATGGCTCAGCTGAGAGGTTCTGCGGTGGATAACAGCGATGAGCTCATGAAAACAGACGATACCATATATGAAGTTTGAGCACATAGTGTAAAGCCTGATACAGCACAACTATAATGTTTCCTCGTGAATTCTGCAACTTCTGTAAGTTACACTCACATTGATTGTCAGTTTTTCATTGGTAATGCTACAGCAACTATGTACTATGTATTTTACTAAACTAGCAATAGACTCACAGTTAAACAACTTTACCCAATTACACATTAGACACAGATGTCGGAGCTGGGAATTATCCCACAGCAGAGTCATATTGTAGTCTGTCTCCCCCCCCACCCCCCGACTAATAGAATGGACTTTATCAGTCATGCCAGGGCTCTATGCAAACTGTTAAACTTCTGGAGGCGGAGAGGATGAGCAGCGGTGGAGGAGGCATAGGTGATAACCTGGGATGGCCTTCTGCCCACGCACATATCACATAACTGTCTCTGAACTGAGATAACCAAGGTCAGCTCAGCTTGAGGAGGACAATTTGTTGTTTAAGCAAAACGAGGAACTTCAAATGGGGTTTGATTGTTGTGTGATTCATTCAAGCCCATGCCCACAGGTTCAAACCTGCCTTTGAATTAGCAGGAATTTCTGGACTGATCATCATAACCGATATGTATTTTCTAGTTGTGGCCAATACTGATATATGTCATTTAACACTATAATCTGCAGTTCATGAACAAGGAGCAAACACACGATGCACTCTCTCGATGCGCTCTACACAACCATATTTGTTTCCACTTCACAATGTTCACATGTGCACACATCGTCAGATTGAAGGAGATCGGAAGACATTGATTCCAATGGAGTGCAAATGACAAAACAGACTAGTGCCCCCTTGTGGCCATCAGACCTGTTTGTCGATGGATGACGGAGGTTAAATCGTGCCGTGTAAACTCAAAAAAGATTGTCACTGTTAAAACTTAAATATCAGTTTATGTTTATGGTGTGTGATAATCCTGATCCTATAAATTGTGTGAATAAATATTGTTTCAAAAGGTACTTAGGGGATCACTTTAGGGGGCAAAGGACAGAAAATTAGCATTTACATTTATGTAGGAGCTCCTCTGCTCTTTTTGGGTGGTCTGACAAACATGTGCATGTAGTGTTTAGCGAAAAATACACATTGACCATAGACATTTTGTTATATCTAGAAGAAATATCTCTACCAGATCATGTGTTTGTATCACAATAAGGTTCCATATTAGAGGTTGTAATTATCAGAGGATATTTCAGTTTATCAGTGTATAATATATTGGCTGCCAGTGTTTCACGCACCACGTTGAAAACAAGTTTAAACAAGTTTGATTCCACGGGGAGGAGACGAGCAGTTTGTCATTTTAAGGACATGTAGACACATCCGTAGATCCTTTTCAATCCTCTGGGTCAAACTAAGGACTCAGCAGCTCTCTGAGTCAGGTTTACTATGTCAGACCTTGACACCGGACCAAAATCTGGTCAACCATGTAAATCTCTGACATACATTATGCAGACGATCTCAAGAATAACATTAATAAATCTGGTAATGGGCAGGATGGAAGCTTGGGGGAAAAAAAGTGAAACAAAAATCAAATAAGTATTTCATTTCCTTTTGAACTTGTGGAGAAGCCTCGGCGTGCGCCTGCTTTACATCACCGCGTGATGACTTTACCACACAGCCTACGTCCCCCCTTTGGACTCTTCCATCTGTAGGTCTTTAGTGCAGATAAGCAGACAATGATAGATCAGAGTTCATACCAGAGAGGTGTTTAACATACAGTCTCCCTCACTGCAGAGCGAGAGCTGTCATTTAATCACCTGCTATGAGCAGAGATAGACAGGGGAAGTGTCAATCAGTTTGGCTTTTTCTCATGCTTGTGGGATTTATGTCCGCCGTGGTCCTCGGTGCCGAAAAAGGATATTATGTTGATCTGTTTCTACCTTGCAAACATGTAAATCTGTCATTTGAATAAAGAACCATAAGATCTTAATACTTCAACAGAATGTTCACTGAGTTCAGAGAAGCTATTAGAGATTTATACCTATATACATCTCCTCTCTGCACTCCTTCTGATCGTCATCTATGATAACAGACAATTTATCTCCCCATTTCTCATTGCTGACAGGACCCATTCCTCCCAACACATTAAACAAACCTTCAGCTCTGTTAAGTTTCTGCAACACGTATGAAAACAAACAGAGGCTCTATGTATGGCTCCGTTATGAGCAGCTAAAAATGGATTCTTTGACTGTTTTTGAAGCTATTGCAAATTGGAAAATACGCACACACACACTGGAAATATGAACAAATATCTCAAGTGTACAAGTAAAAACTGTCCTTCTTTGTACTTTTAATGTCTTCTCATGCTTTAAGTAATCTTTTGAATTCAGTTTCCTGTTTCTGCTTTTGCAGAATTTATAAAATAAAACTGGAAAAATAAAGAAAACAACATTGTGGAGCTGATGTAATAAAGCCTCCTCCTTTTAATGCTCAAGGCCACAAATCAGACAATAATAACTTTCTTTTGTGGGTTCTGCCCCACATACATACAGTTTAACAGTTCACACACATTAACTACAAACACACACACACACACACACACACACACACACACACAGACACATTTATTCCCAAACGGTGGCTCATATTCCAGCAAGCGAGCTTCTCTTAACAAACAAAAAAGGACATTTTCTCTTGTTTTTTCAGACCCTTTTGTCCAGTAATCAGCAGAGATGTGGAAAGGTTGTTGATACTAATGCCGTGCGGCAGAGCCTTCCGACGCTCTGCTGATGGACTGTTTGCTTGGACAGTTCTCCTGCGATTGAGAGGTGATGATGGCCAGAGGGAAGTTGTCAGTCAGAGTTGGCCGGTGCTACCGGTGCTAACAGGTGTGAATGTGTCGCCGTCTCCGTGTCTTTAGCTGAGCTGTGCTATGGAAATGCACATGTTCAACAGCTGCAGGGAATGTGTGTGTATATGTGTATCCTAATGGTAGGGGTGGTGGGATTATTCTCTGAGGAAGGAAGCCCTGTAACCCCCTGCTCTATTTTCTGTGAGTCTGTCAGCACTGCAGCTCCTCAGGGTCTCAGTGCTCCAATATAGTGAATCAATATGTCAGCTAAATTCTGCTCCTAAAGGTGAAGGTATCATAGTCCAGAGAGCCACAGGAAGTCATAGCGACGGTCCTGAATTCTTGTGTCACCCTGTATGTCCCCTATTAAAGCCACCTCTGAAAGTCAGTAAGCTGTGACGGCGGCTGTGTTTCTGACTATTGGGAAAGCCAACTTGACTTCCTCTGTGTCAGCCGCAAGGAGCTCTGGGTTTTCAGCGGATTTTTGTAATATGGCTAAAACCTGTGGTTTTGGAATGGCCAGCCATATTATCTACTGCACTGGCTGAGCTCACAGAAACAGCAACTTGAGCTTTATTCTGTGCAGATTGTGGTCCGTGGCCCTTAGCTTGTTAGTCTAACATCCAATGCAGTGCTATTTATGACAGGCTATATACAGGCTGGTGGTCTGAATAAAAAAAACATAATAAAGCAATGTTTGAGAAGCAAGGTTAGATAGATTTAAGACACATTTTTAGTGCATGTTGAATGGATTAATCATAATCTAATGACACAGAGAATTTTTTTGCCTATGATCAGAAATGTGTAGGGTTATGCAGTGCTATATCTTTGCCAACTATTGCATAACACTCCATACTGCAGTCAGAAGGTGATTTCAGGCCAATGGATCTCGCCCGGACACAGTAACACTTACAGTAATAGCTTTTGCACTGGAAACTGCCAGTGGTGTATTGACACAGCATCTGACTTACCCAGCGGTCTACAGCATGACTCTGGATGCCGCTCTGATCCCAGAGACGTCAGCCTTCCTAATCATCACATCCTGGGGAAGATGGAGGACGCCAGGGGATGATGGCATGCTGTCACAGCATGGGACAGCATGAGGTAATCTGTGCTCTGGGGAACTCCTCCCTGTGCTCTGCCCTGTAGGGCTTGGCAGGAACCAGTAATAGGCAGTGTCACAGAATGACTGAGGTCTATTTTTTTGTCTTTTCTGCTCATGTGTAAACCACGTTCATTTCTGTCCAGGCGTTACCATTGGTATCTGCCAATTTTTGCATCTTTGACGTCAGTATTTGGTTTTCTTTTTGATACTATAAATGGCCCATTTGATTTTTGCCAGGACTGTTGAAATTCATGCATTACGCTCTGTCACATCCAAGACAGCCAAGCTAGGACACACGAACTATATAGTTTTGATTACTTAGAATAAGTATGTTTGACAGAAGAAGACAGTTGTCTAGTTTCATAACCGTAGTTTTCAAAACCACAATGAACATGGTGGATAGATTTACTCTCTAAGCTCCCTGAGGACTGTATCCTCCAATCCATTCCCCACAGCATTACCCATTGTTTTCCAACTATTGAATAAGACACAGGTACTTACACAGAAAAGCTCAATTTGTGTATCTGATGTTTTAATCTTAATTTTCCATGGACCTTGAAATTCCAAAAGCTTTCAATGACAGAAAGTATTCCACTTTTTTCCCCCAAATCTCTGTTAAAATTAACCTTGGTGAAAGTATTGGCTGCACATTCAGCCATTGTTATTTCTCTTAGCTTTTCTATGGAGAATATAAAGACCTGTGCAAGCAAACGCTGCGTGCCCAGCAAGAATTAATGGCATTGTTAAAGCATCAGTTAAACGGCTGCAAATGCAGAGAACGTGTCCATTATGATTGGGAATTAACCTTAGTTGTATTGGTCTCGTTACAGGAATGTGTGAGGCAGTCAGAAGGAATGCAGCAGACTGAGCCTTGGGGCCAAACTGTAACACCACAACTTGTCCTTACTTTCATCAACAAGCTGAAAAAGCCTCACCTTTATCCTGCCTTCAAACCAACTGAAGAAATAATGGCTACTCTTGGGAAGTGTCGAGTTTTTTTGAAAAGCACAAACACAAAGGCAATTCATCGTGCTTTACATGAAGCACAATATACATTGAAATGACATTTAAAGTATAATAAGTCACATATAAGACTGTATGTAATTACTATACATTTCCATTTCATTTTCCAGCCCTGCTGCACAGGTTTCCCTCAGTTTTTTTTAGGGGTGAGTTGAAAAACTTTATTATCTGTCTTAACAATAGAACACATACATGCTCAACACACAGTTCACGATTAATGGGCATGTTTTGGACCTTTGATTAGAATCCACATAGTAACTATCTTGTGTATAAAACTCAGGTGTGCCAGTAAGTGTTTAAATGCATAAAACACTTTCTGATTGAATTTGTTTCACTGATTATACTACTGAAATGTCTCTCTTTCCCTCCACAAAAGGTTTTAACTATGACAAAATAAAGTTAATTTTTCCCTCCTGCAGTACCCTTGCTGATCTAGTGATGGCAATCTGGCTCCATTCAGGTACACTCGAACTGCTTGACAAGTTTTTAAATGAGCCTCTGTCCCAGCATGTTCAGTCCAGGAAAGAGAGAGTTACAATAAGTTATTAAGATGTATTGACACCAGATGTGCCCTGCCCCTATTCTCGACATGGAGCAGAAAGGTTCAAGCACTAATTGGCCATCTGACCAGCCAACATGGTTCACAAGCAGTCAATTAACACATGCACATATGAATACATACATGCACACATGCATTTTTGTAGCCTTGCAGGTTTCACTAATAGAGTTTTCACAGAGTAGCCACCACAGATAATTAGACATATATGATTTCATACTATTTTCAAGGGAGTCCTGGGTGTATTTACTAATACAAACACTACTATATATGTGTATATATATGTATACACACATACTATAATAAACACACAATCTTTCTTCTTCTAATTGTTGTTATGATTTTTTCCAATATTTCTCACGATATAACAATACTTTTACAGTATAAACTGTGTGCTCACGCTTGTAGATTAAGAATGAGATTAAGCCCTATTAACATTATGCATAGAAACATCTTTCAATAATATCCAATTCAACACAACTACAAACTACAACCTAAAAAACACCACAGACCTAGGTTAAACCCTCTTTAACACAGAGTTATGAAGTTTTTTCAGGGAGTATTTTTTGCAGAGCTATATTGGATTGCATTAGATAGTACAAGTTTCTATATTTCTGGTCACTGAGTGTGGTTTTCTCACGTGTGAGTGCTACATGTTCGAGTGTGTTACCTGCCCCCCACACACTCAGCTGTAAACCATGTCTGTTTCTGTAACTGACAGCAGTTATCAAAGGTTATCAGCAAGAGTCTTCCCTCTCAGATGATGTCACTGATAGCCTCTAACAGACTGAGTGAGGTCCCTTCAATATAAACACAAGCTGTCCCTGCCATGACACACATTTAAATTTTCCCCCAGGCTGCTCATGTAGATCTTCCGTGTGTGTTTGTGATTTGTTCATTTTGCATAATGGTTACTGAGGTCGTCCCTCAAACTACAGTACAATGCTGTGATCACCACTGAGGTTACACCTGTCAAAGTATCCTTTCACAGGGGAGTTAACCTTTAGCCGCTCAATTGCTTCTCCAAACGGTCTGACCGTCTACATCAAAACCCTTTATTGTCCAAGACCTGTAATTCTGCGGCAGTTGCTAACTGCCAGAATACTGGAAACACACAGATAAACAGTCTTACCATTATTAACTGACCGAATATCTTTACCACACTCCGGCATAGATTGTGTGTACAGCTGTGCACATTTTTGGAACTGAACAGAGGCAGTCATGGTGTCATTGGTAAATAAAACTAAACTGAACATGCTTTTAATTAGCTCCTTTCAACAGTTGAGGACACACAAACCAACACCTATACAAAGATGTAATTTGTGCTTTTTGATCTGTCCATTTTCTCCTTATTTTGTTTTGTGTACATCTATTATAATGTAGTCCTTTGGGCAGTAGAATAAAGAAGGCTGAATGACATGTTTTACTGTAGCTGTAGGTTTAGTTAGGTATTAAACTAGGTGTTGCACATTTACACAATTTCTGAAAGTATTACCAAAGGCTTTCATTTGATTATTGAATGTCTTCATGGATTTCCTTAAACCTATAGAAGTGGCGCAATTTGAAAAGAAACTATTTAAACTGCTGTTAACATACTGTAGGATCTGCTCATGTGCATGAACACAACGTTCAGGACACTCAGCAGGGCGTCTTTTTATTGCTCGTAATATGGGCTAAAATCATTTGTTCAACAGTAGTTGAAAACCTCCTTAGCTTCTAGCAGGCGGGAGGGGGCTGGGACTTGGCCAGTGTTAAAACGGCAATGTGGGCCCAAGGTGCCATTAGTGGCTGTGGAGCAGCTGGAAGTGATTCCAAAAACATGGCGAGAAGGAGGCAGTTTAAAACCACATGGTTTCAACTGGGTTTTCACACTGTTCTTGGCAATTTACAACTAATGGCTTCACGCAGCCTCAATGTGACTTTGTTTGTGTTCAACAAGAAAGACAACGGTGATGACCGAATTAAAGATGTGCAACCGTGGTTTAATGCGCAGCACAGCAGCATGGCTACTGTATCGTAGGTGTTAATGGGCTTATGGAGGGTATATGATCCCACATGGAGAGTGAAGGAAGGCCATCTGCTTCCTGTCTTTGACCCAGAGAGAGTTTGTTTTGGGTGTCCAAAAGTGCTGCCTTGATTTTGTTGTAGATTTAGCACAAGCCAGATGTTTGTTTTTCATCTTTTGAGTATCATTTTTGTGTGTAATTCTCACATAAAACTGATAAAAGCTAGCAAAGCAATAGTTTGTTATCAGTAAAGGAAATATCTTAAAAAATCTTGATATTGAGAATGGTGAAAACGTGGATCTTAGCTTGTCAGATATTGGTTTGTATATATATATATATATATATATATATATATATATATATATATAAATATGTGTGATGTGTCTCTAATAAAATCAACAGATTTCCAGAGGCTGTTATCAAATACTTAAATCCAGTCAACTGGTTTTGGTGATACATAAATAAACCTTAAACATTTGTGGCTTAATGCAACAGGCAGCCAGATTTCAACCAGCAAAAACACGGTTTCTCTGATAGGATTCTTGTGCATAATCTTACAGTTTTGTACCAGTGGAAAGCACCTAAACGGTCTCTCATTTCGAGGCTTTTGTGCTTGGCTGTCTCTCATACAGTAGAGTAGGTAGACAGGCCTGTTTAAAAAGCCCACCTGAATAAACTTCCTGTGCTATCTGCTCTAATTATGGGATTATCCCTCAGGAATTCTTATGAACACAGCAACACACAGAGATACACACATGTGCATAAAGAAACAGACACATACATACACCCACTGTTAGTTTTGTTTGGAATTTCCAACATGTTGTAACGGTAAGTAGGTAGTACAATATAATATTAATAACAGTTCTAAAATTACATACAGGTGCAGTGAAAGTTTTTGGGCTATTTGCTCATTTTCTTGTAATGTCTTATTCAAAAGAGCAACAAGTCTGTGTAAAGGAAAATAACTTTGGACTCATCCTTTAAACTACTATGTACAACCTCTGAATGCACCCCAATCTGCTGGTCAAAACTAAATGACCATTATTCAGTGTTAAATTCACCAGATCTAATAGGCTATGCGTTAGATTGAATTTATCAGATTTGCAATGTTATTATCCAATCTAAGGCAAGAATATTTTCCCCTCAGTTTGGCCTGACGCACAAACAGGCTCTCACTGTGGAGCGAAATGAGGGCGGTGCGATGTCAACCTAATCAGCTCGTTGTTTCCATCTCTTTGAAAATAAATGGTCCTAATAACACATAAATGTAGCCTGTTTTGTTAATAGCTGAACTGGCCATTTCATCCACAAGATCAGAGAATTAGTTCCGTATCTCTGTGATGTCTATCTTGCATGTTTGCAGTCCATTTACACAAGGTTATGGTGGTTAAAGATTCGAAGTTGTACGTTTTAAATATTGTTCTCTGGAATTCAATCCTTACCAGCAACTGTGTCACTAACTATAATTATCAGATCTCAGATTCCAAATACTTCAGTGATTTCAATTCAGGCCATTATTCACTATGGAATGATCTCAACATATGCAAAAATATGAAATCTATTGTTTTCTGGTCTGCAAAATAGTAACAATTTCATAGATTGCTTGAAGCGGACAATAATAAAAAAAAATATATGTATTTGTTTTCCAAATGCCACAAATCTCTGAGTGCACAAGCACAAGCACAACACAAACACACACACACACACACACACACACACACACACACACACTCATACACATACATTTCTGGTTCATTTATTTCAGTACTGTGAACAGTTTTTTCTTTTCCTCTGAGTCTTTAAAGCATTAAAATGGCTGTGATGCATTGCTTCAGGGGAGGGCTAGGAACCAATGAGCTTCTGCAAGAAAGCACTTTAAAAAGCTCTTGACGGTCAGTACCAAACAGCAGAAAAGATCCACTTGAAGTGATTTAAAAACATTTTTCTTTCAATTCATATTAGACCTTTATCTTTTAGCGGAGCAGTGGACCGCCAGAAGTGTCTGACTACTGGCCTGTTGAATCATCTTGAAGGATGCTTCTAGAGTAAGGCTAATCCTCAGAGGCCTCTGCTATAACCAGACCATATATTTCTTTCTCAGAAAAGCCATGCTGATTTACATTTATGGAGCATGGCAGCCTTACTGTATACAGTCCCACTGCATCAGTAAAAAAACAGACTTCTCCTCTAAATGTGCAAATGTTTGTATCTCTGGCTTCAACCCTTTTATTGTATCCTTGTCAGCACATATGAAACAGAAAAACACAGAAGATCTTTTTGTAAAATACAAAGATATAATTTTTAAACCTTAAGATTTTCAAATTAAAATGACCCTATTTGATGCTTTTTTCTCCATTTCATTTTTACACTAATAGCCATTTAATGTGTTTACACTCTGTATATGCCTACTAGAAAAACGTTTAACTCTTAATTATCACATTTTGCATATTGTGCTTAATTTGTCACATACCCATGTTTAATCTGTGTTTCATTTAATCTCAAGAAAACAAACTTTATTGTTTAGCTCCGAGGCAACCATGATCACCAGATTCCTCTTAACAAAAGTTGTCCTCATTTTTGTAAGAAATCCGTTATAAAATCCCTTGATAACTTTCCAGATTAAATGTTATTTTAAATACAATGTTATAGAGTGTTCACATTCAATTTCATATTTTTAAACTGAATACTTTCTAGAATGTCATATATTTTCAAAATGACTACGCAGCTTCATATTCTTTGTCTTTCTGGTGCATTATAAATGTTGTCCTTGCAGTAATGGTTGAGGGAATAGTAATTATTATTGAGGGTCGGTAAAATTGAGGGTTAGAGTTACTTTGTTCTACATTTATGTACTTTATACCGTCTGCCAGGAAATGAACCACTTAAGATTTGAACCACTTGCGGAAATTGTGAACTCGTGATCCCATTTTGTTTGCGTGGCAGCAGCGTTTTTCAAACGTACAGTACAGTAGGTCTCCTACAAGGTGATCGTTCCTTTGAGACTTTCACCCAAATAATAATCCAGATCATTGGAAGCATTACGCCCCAATGATGCAACCCAACTTAAAGTTAGCCAACATGGCTATTCCCCGGGGGCACTTTCTGTGTTTACTTTCAGGCTGACTCAGAGATTTGCATTTGAACTGATTCATGTAAAAATTATGTTTATTAGTTATATATTAGCATGACCCATAGAGTCACAATAGCCACTTTTATGCGACATAGGACACCAGGTTGAAATATACCAGAATTTCCCTTTAATTCTCCTCCCTATATGATTCTATACCAACCGAGGAGTCTGATGATTGAGGATGGGGGTCTGCAGTATTGCTCGTTGAAGAGGGAGGTGGGAGGGGGTGCAGCAGTGTAAGACATGTGTCTGTCATGCTGGCAGTTTCCTGGCCTTGACTAGTGTCTCCACCACCTGGGGATGATGGGATATTTACAGAGTGTGTGGGGTGGATGGAGTGAGACTAGAGGGTGGCCAGGCGCCCTGGCTCCTGCGTCTCACACGCATGTGCAGGAACTTCTGTATTTTTAACATGCGATGTGTTTGGGGGGGGCGTATGACCGTCCAAATATTTTCCTAGCTGATTTTCTGTCAGCAGCTTTCTCCAAATTGTGCATCAGATTCATTCTGTCATGGATGAAAAGGTCCTTTCAGTGCAGCGCGGGCAAGTCCTGACCAACCTGAGCTTCAGTCACAAACATTAAAGACTTCTTAGTAAAACTTTACTGATTCTTATGTACAATAATGCAACAAACTTTCAGAAGCTGATGATAAAACCTTTTCATCCCTGGTTGGTTTATATACAGTAGTTCAGTTGCATTTAGTGCCCAATAAATACACTTTAAACAGTAAACTGAAGTCCTTGACCCCACTTTTTCTGGCATTAATGTGGATTGCTGATTGTTGAACACACACCAAGCCCTGTTCGTTTACTGCCAGCAGTGCTTTCTGCATTTGATTATTGTTGCTAGGCAGATCTCAAATATTTAAACACTGATTTATTCAGCCACATGAAAAATCTCCTTAAACGATGTGTAGGCTGTAAAGACGACAATCGCAGAGAAGTGCTTTATGGGCGTGTGAGGTGCAAGAGCCAGGAAGGGAGATGTATTTCACTTTAATTTCCTCCATAGACGGCTGCTGCTGCACCGGCAAGGCACACTCAAGGATGTTATTGCTCCACTTTCACAGTCTGATACTGTACAAGATAAGAAAAATAGCAAGAGTCTCTTGGCAGAGAGAGTATACTGTATATACAGTGTATGAAATTTATGAGCTGCTGAAAGTGGCACTTTAACAGATATTTTAACTTGTAACATTATACCTCAGAAAGTGCTTGTGTTCATCATGTGCTGTAAAAACCAAACTGCTGATGTGCTAGTTACAACTATTCAAAATATTAGAATTTCCCCTAAAAAACAAGAGGGTTTTGAGGATAACATTTGAATAGATTAAAAAAATCTAAAAATGTTTGGCTTTAACATGCACTCAGTACAAGGGATTCTCGTGGGATGTCCTCGCAGGCCCCTGATGTTTAGGGTCTCTGTGTGATTTGACAATTAATGATGCTTTCAGCAGCCTACATTCCTCCATAAGAGGAGAATATGAGGGGTCACAGCCTCATGCCTCCTGCATGGATGACTGAACCTTCGATTTACACAAGAGGCAAAGCTCTCAGACCACAGGAAGATTTTTTTATGCAGTTGTCGTGGTGGTTAGCTTAACAAATACAATATCATTATGTTTTCAAGTGAAATGGATCAGTCTCCTGAGGAATTTTCAGTTTTGCAACAAGATTTTCTTAATAAATAAACCAGTCTGACAAATTATGTATTCCTACCTGGTGTGATATATTTTTCCAGCCCTTCTGATATTGGCACAATGGCTGCATTCAGGCTTGATAGCTACAATTTCCCACCAAGTTGTTCCCAAGCAAAAGGAAACAAACAATATATTGTGTTTTCCCCTGAGAAAAAATTTACAAGCGTTAGTAACTGATTCTGTTGAGCTAACCTGGAAATCTGTTTTTTTTTTTTTCAATAGAAAAGAGGTGTTTAGAAAATAGGTGCTGGGAAAATGATCACATCTGCTGTCGTTAACTTAAACACAGAGATACTAGTTGTGCCACCGGTTTAATGCGAGGGCACGCACGTTGCCAGCCGTCCAGGATTATTAGCCGGGACACTGAGTAGTGAATGTAGCAATTAACGCCCGGTGGAGTGGTGTTGTCAATGTTATGAGGTGAGAGACATGAGGCGGACCATGACTATAACAGGTGGAAGCAAAGGTCAAGAGGGAGCAGGTTTCTGGAAAAGGCCATTATCAAACATGTAGGGCAGGAAAGGAAATTTAATTTCCTCACTGGCCACCGTTAAACTCATATTGGCTACTTGCACAGTAGCCAGAAATTACCAGACTACCAGGGCGAGTTCGGGGTGATGGAGCTCCACCACTGCATATTGCAGCACTCTTGAAGTCAGTAATTTGTGTGGCTTCTGTTGCAGTTACCCCCTTACAAACCTTTTTAACCACTCTGTACCCCCAAACTGACTAGCTAGTGGTAAACATGCTAAACACTTACTTTCACTTATATAACCCAGGTCAGAGAAGTCTAAAATGTTGGATTGGTCTTCACAGTTCTCTAGAGACCTGTATGGCTCTTTTGTCCAGTATGTAAGCTGTGGTCCTGCCCTGCGTGTCTAGACAGAGGAAAAGGGAGAAATATCCGCCAGCATGTACTGTAAAAGGACTCATTCTGAGGGGAGGGAGTTTAATTACTTTTCCCTTCCCGATAACCTCTTATTAACTCTGACATTTACTCTCTCTTGCCAAAAATTAAAACAGAACACATACAGTAAATACTTCATTTTGTCGGAAAATAAAACAATTGCGGGCACATTTTGATTAATGCACTAGACATTTGTCGACATGCCGCAGCGACATTGGTCACCAAATGTGACTAAGCTCACTTGTTTGGATTGGGAGACAGCAAATGTGTCATCTAAACATGGTGGCTTGCAAAATGACATAAAATAAAGAGCCTTGTTGAAACCTGACTTTTTGCTTTTTGGCCAATAAAAGCACTAGATGTTACTATTTTAGCCAATTGAACATTTCCAATGTTTTCAGGAGCTAACAGTGAATGCAGCTCTACTTTTCCATTAGGGAATGCATCAAATCAATGGTGAAGTCCAACTCATGAAGTCTTCTCACTGTGTGGCCTGAGTGTTATTAAAGGCCCACAAAGTGAACCTGAAAATAAGAAACACAAATCATAGCTGATACAGTAAGTTAGCTCAGAACTAATGTGATCTGAATGTGCCAGTGTTTTCTTCATCCCTCTCAGTAGTGTACAGCTCGCTCAGCCAACCTAGACAGATCAACTTTCAGCCATTACAGAATTTTAAATGACTGACAGACTGAACAGACCTTGTCCTGCCCCCTCCCTCCGTCTCACTGGCTACTGAGCATCTCCTGTCACCAGGCCTCGCAGTGTATAACCACCGACCCAGCCGACGCGCCGTGACTGGCAGCGGAGAATAAATAAACAGCCCTGGATTATGATAATTGGTTGGTCAGCTCCAGCTCGAGTGCAGCACCGAAGACGTGCTCAATTAATCAACTGTTCTGCTGAAACCTTTTACAACGAGCACAACAATAACCTTTTAACACATGGGAATCCTTTTCCTTAATTAAAAACAGAAATAAATGTGGCCTTATAACAACAAAACCACTCTGGTTGTTATACACACTTCAGACATCCCCTCAAGATTTTTCTAGCTAAGCCAGGGGTAATCAAGTCAATTGCAGAGTGTCTTTTTTTATGACCTTACGCCTGTTATCTTAATTGGAGCTTAAATTTCATCATGCTAAAAAATATACAAAATATGGACATACTGTACATGAGACATAGAAGTTATGAAAAAAAAATCACAATTGACAAAGAGTGATATTAGTGCTATAAACTGTGATATTACTTTAAAGAATCCATTTTGTACTGATACGAAAGATGTCCATCCATTATCTAAACCGCTTATCCTTATAGGATCGCGGGGGCTGGAGCCGATCCCAGCTGGCGTTGGGCGAGAGGCGGGGTACACCCTGGATAGGTCGCCAGTCAATCTGGGCTGACATATATAGACAGACAACTGTTCACGCTCACATTCACACCTACAGGCAATTTAGAGTCACCAATTAACCAATCCTGCATGTTTTAGGATTGTGGGAGTCAGCATGCAAACTCCACACAGAAAGGCCCCCTGCCGGCCGGTGGGTTCGAACCAGTGAGGCGACAGTGCTTGTTTTTTAGTACCAGTACAATGAAATGCAGTTTAGCATAAAACCCGATAGTGCAAGCATAGCAAAAGTGCATATAAATATATATATATACACATTGAAAGGTAAACAAATACACAGAATGAATGATACATTAATGGGGTAGTGATGGTAAGAAGGCTGTAACTGTGGTACATACAAAATAAACAAAAGAGGGTGGCAGTTAATAAATGAATTGCCATCAGTGAAGTCAGGGTTGAATCATCAAGGAGAATTCTCTCAGCACTCAGAGAAAGCTATGTCTTATAAATACAATACTTGGCTGAATGAATTGTGTGCAGCATTTCTAGCTCAGTTTGTTTGTATGACAAAACCTTTAATCTCACTCTCAGGGTGGAGCTGTTGGCACTGAACCATACTGTACATACCGGTACATAAAAACAATGATCTGATTATGTCTAAGAGCTGCACAAAGCTTGAGAGTGGGATTAGTACTACATAGCAACTCTTTCATATTTACCCATCAGAAGTAGCATTTGGTGGAGCTTCAGTGTGCGGCCTTGAATAAACTTTTTTGTTTTTGGCGTGGCTACAGGGATGGTGAGGTGCATCTGTTGGTCAGTCGGTCCACCACGTTGTCCCAGACCAAATTATCTCATTTGCTATTGGATGGATTGCCATTCAATTTTGTGCAGGCATTCATGGTTCTCAGGCAATTCATCCTAAAGACTTTGGTGATCCCCTGACTTTTCATCTAGTGCCATCATCGGGTCAAGATTTCTATTTGTTCAGTACTTTCATGCATGACCAAATTCCTGCAAAACTAATGACATTTCCAGTAGCCTCAGCTGTGTGTTGTGTTTAGTGCTAATTAGCAAATGTATCAAATCATGTGAGCCTGTTAGCACGTCAAAGCCCCGCTGTGCCTATGTACACCCTGACACTGCTAGCATGGCTGTAGACTCTTAATCCTGTTATATTTAACAGTTGTTCATCCTTGCATGAATGAATATCATGGAGCTTTTAGTTGTATTGGCTGTGCATGCATGAGCTTGTGTTCCAGCAGAGATGTGAAAACAATCTTTCCAGGTCTGTGAGGACCGGTCACCGCAGCCACAGTCCACAAACTCACTGCCCACCAGCAGACAGGACTGGTCAGTCTGAAGAGTTCCCAGACACATGTCACTCCCACTGTCTGGGTGTCATATATCACTCTACTTTTCTGTCTCACGCAGACTCACCCTCACCCTCTCTCTCCCTATTTCTTTTTCTTTTTGTTCTCTCTCCCCCTCTCTCAATCAACCCCTCTCCCTCCTGTGGTCCAATAAAAAAGAAAAAGCCACTGTGTCACTGAAACCACACTCAGCCAGACAGACTGTAGAGCTCGTTTGAAAGAGCCTCTCTCACTGAGTCTATTTCTCTTCAGAGTGACCTGGACTGCTGGCGCTGGGCGAGTTTAGAGTGGACTTTGGGAGGAGACAGACTGTAATCTCACCCTTAATCCATTTTAATCAACAATAACACACTACCTCCAGTCCCAGGGCGAGGCCGCAGAGCCTTTCTGAGCCCCAGATTTACATCTCGGTGAGGCAACGCTGAAATATGGCTTTGATTTATTCAGGTTTTATTTGGCACAAATTGTCAGAGTTACAGATCACTTAGCTCAGCCCTTTTTCCCCAGGCGTTAATAGAAAGTGCTTTGAGCTGTGCTTAATTGCAAAAGAAGGTTGATGTCACAGGAGCATTTCAGCTATTATACTCTGCTGGTTTCTCCAGTGGCTGCTTCCCTTTTTCTAAAATGACATTCAAGAAACAAATTACTTTTGAGAACTTTAACAGACTAACTTTGGACTGCAACTAACAGATATTAAGGAAACGTGCAGATCTGAGTGATTTTTCATGGAAATATTTAGTTGTCGCAGGGAGATTCATGCTCTATTGACACTGTAAACTTTAAACGTTCTTCAAACTTCCCACTAGCTTGAACTTAAATTATGATATATAATCATCTTACTGTAATTTGCTAGATTGTTTATTAAAGAAAAAGCATCTCATTCCTTGTGTTTTGATCTTGATGTCAGATTACATCACGAAAATGTGAATTAAAGTAATATAAGAAGCGTCTGCATGCGAGTAACAATCTGTGACTGAACTCAATTACAATTTGTGAACAGCCAATTATTTTACGCAACTGCCCATATCTGTAAGCTAATATTTCTTCTCAAATCTTGTATCAACTTAAAGAAAGTCCTTGATTTTCGAGAAACCTGATTTTTCATTTAATTCTTCACTCCATCAACGCTTCAACAGGCTCCAACATTCAGATTAATCAATAATTACAGATTGACGCTCAATCAATACAAATAATCCAAGCAAATAGTTGCATATCAGTGTATTGCGCAACACTGTGCAAAATTTAAATAGGCACAGACAGGAAGTCTAGATGTGATGTGACACATGTCAAACATGTAACAGAGGTCAGTGGCTAACCCGTTAGCTGCTTACAGTGGCTATTATGCCTGACATTATCTTTTGTGTGAGTATATTGTATTTCCTCAGTATTAGTACCACAGCGTGGTAGAGCTGAAATAATTAATATATAAATCAAACCGCTGATTGACGAAAAATGCTTTTTAACACTTTTAAATTAATTTCTTTTGAAGGTAGATGTTTTTTTTGGTTCCAGTTTCTCAAATGCATGATAATTCTAAATGCAATATCTATATCGACATATTTTCAACTGTTGGTCACACATAACTTTGGTTAGTAACTTATTTTTTTTTGACTAAATGAATAATGATTAATCAAACAAACAAAACAAAGATAAGCTAAACTATACACACTTTAAGTAACCCCCTTACAATTTAACAAAATTGGGAGGACCAAGAATCAAATTCCTCCTTTGATTTTTTCATGTTTTATTGTTTTACAACTTTGTTTCAAGTCTTTGTAATCACTGAACTTTTTTGACACTGATCAACAGAAAATGACTATTGAATGCCAAAGAGAAAATAAATCCCCTTGTGATGTGGTTGAAGCTAGTAAATTGACCTTTTAGTTGAGATTATTCTGTCACACAAATCTCTATAAATTGAAACCAAATAAAAGATAACACGAGTTCTCACCCTCTTTACTATGACAACGCCACTATATTTTTAGACCAGACACAGCATGACTCTCAACAGTACACAGACTTAGTTACACTTGCTGAAGTTGTGTCCTTCCCCATTACACCTCTATTACTGGTCCCATCCAACCCTGACAAGCGCCTTCTTTGTTCAGCAAGTCTCCTCCAAGTGACAGGATGTGTTAATATCACTTGGTTGATTGGATGCGATAAGTCTTGCACGCTGCTGATTTTTTTTTCTTGTGTATTCAGGCCCAGTGTCCAGCAGAAAGCTCTGCCTGCATCCAAATCTCTCGGCCGGCTCTGAATTGGCCTCTTTGTCTGTCCCTACAGATCCAAATCATCAAGGCCAACGCTGTGCCCTTGTGCGCTGTCGCCATGGGAACAGGGACTGCGGCTGCCGGCAGGTTTGTTGTTTGCTTTGGCTGGAAATCAAAGCGTGAGTGGAGGTGGGGATGCATGGGGTAGAGTGGGAGGTGATGTGGCTTGACGTGGGATGGTAGAGGTGATACAGTGTCTTGAGGTACACCATGGCTTTGTCCCACTAAACAGGAAGCCACAGTGCATTGGTCCTCCCTAAGGGAAGGGATCAGATTTTCCTGACCACCTCTGCCTTGTCATCAACCCAACATGCTCCTCCTGATCCTGACAAGATCTGCATGTGTCACAACCTACAACATGACCCCACCCCCTGCAAACCCTACCATACCCTCACTCAATTTGTTTGCTTTGGCGCACATGGCTGAACTCCTTGAAAACAGATACGACGTGCTGTTCTAAATGTGACAATATCAACCGCCTCCCAAAAATCAATAAAGCTGCTGTTCACAGCCCATAGGCTCAGCAGATCGTGTTTCAGGACTGTAGCGCGATTCTGTTGCGAGTGACTGGTACGCTTTTGTTATCGTAGAGAAGGCTAATCACTCTTGAAGCAACTGAAAGCAAACAGCCTATTATATACCAGAAACCGAACTGTTGCTCTTTTATTCCCTACAGGATCACCAGGAGATTTTTTTTTACAGATCACTTATGTGCCAATTCATCAGGTGCTGAATTTGAATTTGTATTTATCGTCAGCTCCGTTGTCCAAATAAAGTTATCTTGGTTTGTAATTTTTGTGGGCGCAAATTCATATCGGATGGACAAGGCCATTTATCACTGTCAGAGCCACGACTCACTTAAAGCCCCTTCACCAAAAGAAATCCCTGTTTTGACAGGCGTTCTGGAGGCAGACACAGCTGAGGCTGGGACAGGCGCTGTAGGGGGTCTTCTGGCTTACAAGGTTCTGACGTCCCCACTGGCCCTCTCACATTCAGGTGTAAAACCCCTCGAGCAGCACAGCCAGGCTAACATTGCTTGGAACTTGCAGCGCCACAGTGTCTGCTGCAGCCCCCGAGCCTCCCTGCCCGCGACTAAAATAGAAGCAACCTCACACCAAGACATGGCTTCACATCTAGCATATAAAAATCTGAATATTCAAAGGATTTGCAGCTCATTCATCATTTTTTCATACTGAAATGAACCTGATGGTGCTTTTTTTGCAGTAGCTCCACTCATGATTTTGATATTTTAATTTAAATTGTGTGGTGAATTAAGTATACTAGGCAAACTCAATCATAGATTATTTATATTCTAAATGTCCATAACCTCTTTCTTCTCTTTTCTTTTGATGGATTCATTCTGTTGGTGAAGGTGATGTCACAGCTGCAAAGTTAT
Organism: Oplegnathus fasciatus; assembly: GCA_003416845.1. NCBI lineage: Eukaryota > Metazoa > Chordata > Actinopteri > Centrarchiformes > Oplegnathidae > Oplegnathus > Oplegnathus fasciatus. Next base: position 1,058,326 of record NTHP01000055.1, read on the forward strand.
AGTAGGTTAGGATAGTTGTAGCTCTCTGTTGACAGTGTTTAAGTGCTCTGTAGCAAAAATACATAAATTAAATGTTCTTTTTTTCACACGTTGTAAAACTGTTGTGTCAAGGTTTTCTATGGGGTACAGGTGGCGCCGTTTTGGGCCCAGTATCCCAGATGATCAACAGATGATTCCCCATGCCATTCACCTCTGTTTCCTGTTCAGCAGCACAGCGGATATCAAAACCACACATGTTCCTTCGGCGCTCTAGATTCCCTGTCTGGGAATGGCCCCCTGAGGGTCAAACTTCGGCTTCTTCCTCCTCTTCCTGCTATTTGGAGGTCAAAGGCGATGGCCTGCTGGTGAGGCGTTTCCCACTACTGGATTCACACTGCAACCTATACATGAAGGAAGAGCAGTGGCAACGTTTGTGTATCAGAAGACACCAAAGCAGATAAAATCTTGCGAGGGCGAATCAATGCAAAGAAGGTTGTGTTAACTAAATCAAGCCGAGACACAAGCAGGGAATTTATTACCATCAACTGACCCCAAGAGGAAGTGAGCAGATGTAGAAGAAGAAAGAAGCCAGATGGGAGGGAAGACAGCAAGATCTGTCTCACTGGGCCCTATGAGAAGTTATATTATACAGTAGAAAGGATATAGCACATGATTGCTGTCTTGACAATATCCTGTATGTTACAGTAGAACAAGTTCTCTGAAAATGATTGTTTGACAGATGAAATCAATCCGAAAATCAACCTACCACCCCAGAATATTATGAATACGGAGAATTTGACTGGATCTCAGAGCATTTTTCTTGGGCCTCATTAGTGTCATGACTGATTTCCCCTCCAATATTGAGCTCGGGTCTCCTTGAGGGACCCCTGTACCATGGAAGCGGATCTGTCGAGTGGAGTGATGATGATGGGAGCCTTCTGACACATGTGTACTTTTACAGTGAGAGGGCATGCATAATGCATGTGGCTTTAACCAAACATCCAGCGCTGCGACTCTACTGGGGTGTTATCTGGTGTGTGACTTGCGCTCTCTTCCTGAGTGGGAAGGTGTATCAAATTCCTGGAGGCCCCGCTTCCTCCAGTGTACACATGTAAATACTCGCAGGCTGCAAACACACCATATGCACATGCATGCAGGAAAACACACACATACCATCATACATCTCCCAGCTGATTAGGCGCCAGATGTTGTGTTGCTTCATCCACATTCTGAGTTTAATTGGAGGGAGAAGTTATCTTGGACTAATGCAGGATAAGTGGTTTTCTTCATGAACAAAAGTGGCAAAGGTCACTAAGTTATTTTCCATTGCATAATGACGCCTTGGCAAGTCAACCAACTACTCTGACAGATATCAACTGGTACACTTCAGCTCTCCTTAGATGCTAACTAGAAAGATGATGGAAGGAAGGATGGATTTAGAGGCTTGCGAGCTTCATCCCTCTGGCCATCCCAGAGCCATGTCTGGCCTCTCCCCTGAGCCCCAGTAGAGGCTGCGTGGGCTAACTCCAAGACATCTGGCATGATAGCGTATGTCTGCACTGTCAGGTCAAGTTTGCAGACAACAAACACACAGAGATACAGACTAATTGTCAGAATCAGTGTTTACAGTGAAATTTTGTTGTCATCTACCATGAAAACATTTAAAATACGAGGGTCCGTAGGAGCAGACAGAATTGACATGTTATGCAATAACTGAGGCAGCTGGAGGCATTTGATTCATGCAGTAACAAGGAGCAATGTTTTATTGATGCTTACCAAGCCCAAGGTTTGCTTTGCATTTCATATTCACACAGCATGCCAGAGAATGTGTGTATGTGAGTGCGAGTGGGTAGTTTTTGGAAGGAATTTTTCAGTCTTTTTCTTCAAAGTATGGACTTTACACATTAAATAGCCATTTATACCTCTGTCCTATAAATATTTGTGCAAAGTTGATTCTTATTATTTGGCTATTGTGTGAAGAGGTGAAATGAAAGAATGATATTGACACAGTAGTGACAGCCATCAGTTCACACACAGACAGAAATATTCAAGAGTTCCCTTCATCTTTACCTTGATCATGCAAATTAATGTCAACATTACTATTAGCCTTAGTCACGATGAAATCTAGTGTTGATTACCTAGGTTTGAAGAGTATGACCGTACTAAACTAAAGTAGCTGAAGGTCTATCATCAGGGCCTCTTATAAGACCAGGTTAGCCCCATAGCCATCCTGATTACCAGGGACCGCAGGAGTTTTCTAAGCTTCAGCTGAAAGGGAATCGTACCCAAGGTGCCTTCCAGGGCCCATTTAACTGGCTTTTACGCTCTATGTGCATTATATGACCGCTTTGTGGTTTCAGCCAACTGTGGGCCTTCCCTGAAAATGAACCCCTGACTGCGAGGAGCCGACTTATATCTGTGTGTTTATATCTGTCAGAAAAAGGCCAGACTCAGCGCCATGACTGAGGCTCCTCTGCTGATGTAAAAGTTTTGCTACTTCTCTGATGCGTGGAAGTACCCTCCAGCTAGCCAGCTCTGATAGTTTCCAGGGGAATATGGATCTGAAGATTGTGCAAGTGTACCCATGGTGTCAAACATAAGCTTTTTGACAAATGAAATTTCTGTAGCTTAATGATCTCTAAAAAAGTGTTAAAACCGCAATATATGCTGCAGTGATGTGTAAATGGGTCCGGAAGGCAGGATTTTCTCATGCTGTTATTCTTCGGTTAGAGGTTGTTTCGTCTAACTATATTCTACTTGAGTCAGGGCTCTTTTCATTGGCCCTTTTTAATCATAAGAACTTTTTCCAGAAACTGTTTTAGAAGCTTAGAAAATGTTCACTTCAGACACTTCATCCCATTTTTGGTTTCTGGTTGGTAGTTTCTGACCCCACATCTAATGTCAGTAATAGGCCCTATTCATTAAATATCCCCAGGCAAATGACATCAGAGCTTATTTGAATCAAAGTGAATCATGATCGCCTGTCTAGGTTTATTTTACTAGATGTTTATTTAGCAATTTGCCAATTACTCATCAGAGTTTCATTAAAAATTATGAGCAGTGGTATTCTGTAGATAATGATTCATTTGGCTTAGAAGTTCTGCTAATTTTCTGCTAAAATGATGCAGTCTCCAATGGTAACCAAACCTAATAGAATAGAATAGAGTAGAATTTTCTACAGCAAATTAGCAAGTTAAAGCAGAAGTAGGTAATTTGTATAAAAATAATTTTTTGTCATATTTGCTAAAACTGTCATTATGTCCTGACAGTAGTACATGAGACAGATAATCTGTGAAAAAAATCAGGCTCCTCTGGTTCCACCTACTGCCCCTAAGTCCATTTGCAAGAATCCACCGTGCCTGAATCAAAACAACCAATCAGAGCCAGGAGGCGTATCTGACAGAGTGTCAGTCACTGCTGCCTTACCTCTGTGTATGTGCTAACTTGGTCAAGCTCAGTATCTTCAGTGAGTGGACGCAATGCCGGACAAACAACCACCGAACAACCAAGCAATGAGAAAACTGCCCATCCCTTCTTTGTCAACAACAGCTTACGCGAAAAAGACAAGTAAACAGAAGAAGACCAATAAAGAAAAGCAAGCTAAAAAGAAAGAATTAGACTGAGTGACTCTGCAGGGAGGGGCTTTGGAGGCGAGCTGGAGCACAGTGGTGACGGAAGGGGACCTGGAAATTGTACTCATTCAAATTTTCAAGCTAAGTCTACTCTCTTCTCAATCCTACCGACTGCAGCTTAATGGTAAAGACAGGCAGAAATCATTAAATAGACATTATTTTAAATTTAAAATTTTTCTAGTCAACTATTCACATTAGACGTAGCATGTAGTAAACACAAAGATGTGGACAGGCAAGACTGAATTGTGAACCACTAGAGGAGACGGCCCTGTGTTCAGTATATGTTTCACATATATAGTAGCAAGCCTAATGCTGGCTTCATCCAGCGTTGTGTAACACAGTAAGTGTGGCAGGCTGTAAGCGTGTGAAGTGGCGGGGCTGGGGCAGCCTCCCCTCTCATTTACAGTTGGTTGTGTGAGAATATGCAGAGCGCAGGTCCAGGCCTACAGCTGCTTATTTACTATGGAGCAGTCACGGCAAGCAGACAGGAGCGAGAGCAGCAGCCAGGAGGGGTCCTCCAGGGGCCTGGCCCAGGGGCCAACACAGTGTCTGACAAAAGCATAAACATAGGGGACCGCCAAACCCACAAGGCTGCACCACTGCCAAACGCCGCTCACCGTACTCACCGCCAGCATCACACCCGTTACATTCACCACCGTTTCAAAAACCTCACCTTCCCAGCAACAGTTTGTTTTAGAAACAAGCATTTTGGGCAGTAGGAACCTGACACTGTTTATGTTATGATTTTGTAGTCATGTACTAATTAAGCATAATAGGAACTGGGCAGCATTGGCCCTGATGAAACACTGAAGACGATGGACAGAAAAGAGGTCCAGTTATTCAGGTTAAGGCTTAGTGTGTTCATTCAGGAATTAACTGTTAGCAACAGACTTGGTTTAAACATACACACTCTGCATGATCATGCCAATGTACACTAGAGAGTGCACATATACTTCTGAAATTCATGTTTTGACTCTGGACAATGACTTTTGCCCATCTGAAAAACATCTGACCTCACTGAATTCACTGACACTGAATAGAAGCAACAGTCTGAACAGGTCTCTGGGGCTGTTTATACTGATACGATAACAGCCTTATTGAGGAAGGCTGTGGGGACATTGGGCGTCTTATCACTCTAAACTGTTCCTATGACTGTCATTGGTGCAGCCTGTGCCGAGGCGCGTGGGAGGACAGCCAGAGGCCTGCAACTTCTCTTTATTTAGTACACTTGGTGTTTCCTGAGTTGAGCCCTGCACTAGCTCAGACAGCATTTCAACACCACGTAGCCCTGTCTCTGCCGCTGGTCAGCAGCTTCCACCCCCTCCTTCCCCTATCACTTCCGGAGAAAGAAAGAGAGATGTCTCAGCTGGACTCACATCAAAGGAAAAGGAAAAGAGAAGCGGAAGAGCTTTGACGAACTGCTCTTGTGGAATCACTTCAAAGACAGACGTGCAAAGATAGCTGCGAAAGGCAACCCCTTTGGTCGAGTCAGTGTAATTCTGTACCTCTAAGTGTCTCAAAAACAAATTCCCTGACAGAGCATCTTCCAGCAATTTGCCTTCATCTGCTTTTGACCAATGTATAACCACAACGCTGTTGTTTGGCTCTTTCTTCACTGTCTTTGAAGTGACATGAAAAAACTTTATTGGATCTGGTTTTAGCCTTTCGATGTTGAGTCATTGCCCACTTTAAAAACAATAGATGACTGTGTGTTTAGTCTGAGGTGCCCAGCCTCAGGATTATGCATTATTAAAATGCAGTCCAGCAATGAAAACGTAGTATTACAGCCATTGCAGGTACTGTATCTCATTGATTCTCTGTTGTCAGCCAGGTCCAATAAGAAAATAGTTTTGAAAAGAAGTGTCAGTCTATTCTATTCCTGCAGCAATCTTGCATACTTCCACCAATACTTGTGAGTCAGACAATATATAGGCACATTTTTCTTTACTATAAATTAATTTGCATGCCTAGAAGCCAACACCAATACAGTGCACACCACACTGACAATAGATCCAGTCAAAATAAATATGACATTTCTGCCCACTATGAGCCACCACACTGTGCAGGAGAATCCCTCTTGTCAGTCACGTCATATGTTTGGACGTTTGTATTATCCCTCCCCTACTCTGGTGGCCTGGTCACGCTTTAACAATAGCTGAGGGCTCACTGACTCCAAGACATACAAACGTATGCAGTGGAATGTGTCTCATGTTGTGGAGGGTTTCCTACAGTGAGCTAGCAGGCTGAGAGGTGTCACGTTATTTAATTACATACAGCTTACAACTCCTGTCTGCCTACAGGGCCACCCCTGGCCTTCATCTGGTTTAATACGGTTGCCTCTGCAGAGAAAATATGAATATGAGCTTTTGTTTGCATAACTTTAATTAGCCCTTAATTAATATTGTCATCTCAAGAACAGGCCTCAAATCAGGCTGGCAAATTAAGGAGACAGTGTGTGTGGAATGCGGCTCCATTTCAACACAAACTGAAGTGAGAGACAGCGGACGGAGAGGGAGAGCTCCTCTCATTATGAAAACAGAATGAAATAGATCCCGACCTCACGCACGGTATTGCTAACATGACAAGACAACATCTGTTTTCGTAGGGCCTCCAGGCTCAGCCTCCAGACAAAATTATGTTTTATTAAGGAACTAATATTTCCTTCTCAGTGGTGTTCAAGATGGAGAGAGGTTTTGTATATCAGAAATTGAAACCGTTACTTGTTGAAATTTAGAGTTACCTTGGTGATGGCCTTGTCTTTGTCATTATAGAATTTACTGAAAACTGAAACCGCGTCCCACTGAGGGAAATCAGTATTTGCTCGTTGGATAAATCACACTGTACCTTTGCTCCTTTGCAATTATCCCATCCAAAAATTGAAAGGATGGGAAATGTATACATGCATAGTATGCTGGAGCAGCAGTGGGAAAGAAAGACAGCGTAAACTCCAGTAAATGTCAAGTGTGTAAAAAAAAACCCTCCTGCACTTGATTTTGAGTCGATGGAGTCTCACTGCCACCTCACATTCTCATTTCCAGACACACAAAACCAGAAGTAGTCTCCAGGGCTGAGTGAACACCACATGAAGGCTGTCTTTGTCCTCTGTGGCTGTGGTACCGTAGCTTGCTAACACTGCAGCCCTGGCCTGCAAACAGCAGTGTGTCACCCAGGAGGTGTCAGCCCGAACGTGCCGGTGACTCTGACATCAGCCTTTTTTTTTTACTACCATGTTTGTATTTGTGTTCTTACGTGTACATGCCTCTTTGTTTGTGTTGACTGGTTTAGATGTGGATTGTTTGTCTTGTTTGGCTTTGGCTCTATATGTGTGTGTGCTTCTGTGGAAGCATGGGAGTCACTTAAAGCTCTCTTCAGAAAGGCAAGGTGGTATTGTATTTATGAAGCAAGCATGACATTTTCTGCCACTGACACTCTCCCTTATTAGAGTTATAAACAGACTCCAGAGAAGGCCACCTCCTATAATTATTCGCTCACTTGACCCTGCGTGAACAGAGAAGTTGCTTTCTCCACGCCAAGTGGTTTGCATTCGCATGAACACAAGCATGTAGACAAGGAGATTTGTGTATTTGTACGCCAAATTGTGGCTCTCACACACATATGCATACACTAACACACACAAACAAACTTACAGTGCTTGTGGGTGGAATCATTATTTCCTAAGGTGTATGTTGTCTTAGTGCTTTTACTGTTTCAGTCCTGCCAGTGTCATGCCTCTATAAAGCTGTCAGTGTCAGTGTAGGCCCCTGCAAGTCTGCTGGTTTAAATCCCTCTAAAGGCAACAGACTTGTGTTTCTATGGACCTGTTTATCAGCTCAGGTGAACTGCCACCTTGCTGGGTCACCTAAGCGCTGTAGGCCTGTTAACGCCATGCTTCTCTGTAGTCTTGTAACCTATTTTAACTCACGCAAGCTGCAGCAGGAAGATTGCACAGTTATCGTCTAGAGGTAACACAAAGCCACAAATCAGTTAGAAAAACTTGAATTTGATGGCAAATATGTATTTATTGAAAACAGTTATGGATACTCTGATATTTTGGTTGAAGTATAAATTAACATACCCACTGTCAGCAGATATCTAAAATTAACTACTTTGTTTTGGAGCTTGTTATAGACACAGACTGTGCCACATTCTATCGCCCATGTCTCAGTTTGGCATGCAGACATGAGGCTGGTGGGAACCACTTTTTCCAGAAGTCACATGACATGTTTCCAGTCTATTGGCAATGCCAAACCAAACGGCCAACCTGCATACAGTCTACACAGTACATGCAGCTGGTTTAGTTCCAAAATATTCTGGGAATGGATCCACCAGAGGTGGTGTGTGTGAGTGTGTGTGTGTGTGTCTGACTGTCTGTGTGTGGTGTAGCCTGTGTGTGGACATGTGCGTGTGTACTTGTCATAATGAGTATGTATGTACCATGCCAACTTCCAGCGCCCACATCCACCTATCCAGCGAACTGTAGTGCAGTACATATGACCTATCTGGGCCAAGCCAAATAGCTGCCTACCCTCCTATTCTCCCACAGCCTCAGAGCCGGACCAGCAGACAGCAGACAGGCACGCTCCACCTCTTAGAAAAACCAGAGGCCAGATACCACAGCACACCTTGCTCACAGTACATAACAGTGTACTACAATGTACCGCAGTGTGCTGGAAGCCTCATTGGACAGCTTTGGCCATTTGGTGGAAGGTCTTGTTTAAAAAAAGTAACACAAGTGCATTTTTTGTTTCTTTTTTCACCATGGGCAATCCAAATGAGAATAAGAAAAAAGTAAGTTAACGTGGAACATTTTGTATAAGGGTCTCGTATTACTGTTGTTGAGAGAGATAAATATCAACTTTTCACATTGTCAGTTTAACAGTAAGTCACTTTTACCTAGAAACACAGTCTCAGTAAAGTCCAAAAGAACCAGCATGATCTGATGACCCTTGAACACATAGGACACACTGTGGAGCTGCGTGTCAACATAGCCACACAGCACGTTAAGCATACAATAAAGGCCATGCAGCATATTAGAGCAATTTGGAGAGGTACCCTGGATTCATGACTGACTTGACTCCTTACCAGTAGCACAAATCTCTTCAACAATAGCTCACCAGACAGGGTCTTTTTTAAAAAAAAAATCAGTGTTTCTTCTCTTCCATGGGCATATGTGGTAATTTGGTCATGTTTTCAACTAAAGTGTATTTACTGAAACAGGAACAATCTCCAGGGCTTTAAGTATCAAATGAAACCAGTAGCATGCAGTTGAAGAGGTCAAGAGTTTGAGGGGTCTTTCTGCAGTAATAGGGGTACGCAGGACAACTCTGGCCTCTACAGAGAGAGCACCAAACACCTGACCTTCCCACAACAGTCAGTGGGAGTTCAGATTGTAAGGATTTATGAGAGAAGGTGAGAGGTTCTGGCATAGGCTCTGCCCCATGACCGACCCCCAGGGGTCCTGCTCTCCCTTGTGTGTTGACAGTGTTACTACGCATGTGGACCCCTGAAAGATTGGGTGTGCTTTTCTCCCAATTGTTCTGACCCCTATAAACTGTGGCCTGGCTACCAATAGGCTTTTCCGCTTGGAATATCTCACCCTTAAATGGATCTCTCAGGTATTGGGGCCTCTCAACGTGTGCCTCCACTGGGCTACAGGAGCCCCAGGACTGGGTTCATTAACTCTGCATTGATTGCCCGAGCTTTGAAAACGTCCGGCAACGGCAGGGATAATATGACTCTATGAAAAGGCATTGGGAGTCCCCATAGACTAATTATGGCACAGACAAGTAGGTTTAAAGGTGTGCCTTGTATAAAATCCACATTTCTCCAATTTGAATTATGAGAAGTCTTGTTTGAGTAACGATTGCTATTAACCTACATATTATCATAACAAGGAGGTGTTTATTTTGCATTACCAGCAACTTTTCTTCATTGTACAAAAGAAGGTAGTTCCCTTGCTTTTGCAGCTTTTTAAATTAATATGCTTATCTACAGAACAGTGATACTAATACTTTCCCAGCCATTTACCACCACAGGCTCCTGGTCAGAACATGAGGTTGCCAGTTATATTTTGGGATCAGTCTTCTGTTTAATGCTGTGTCAGGCCTGTCCATGCTACTGCCTCTGGAAACTGGCCTAGGTGTGATTGATGAAGGCCCTAATGTGCTGGGCCCTCCCAGGTGAGCGGGCCCTCAGAAGTGTAGTGCTTCAAGGCGCTGTGCGATAACATTGGAGCTGTCCTCCTTGCCACCGTCCTGCTAGGAGCCTCATTCATCATGAGTATGGGATACTGCTCACTTCACAGCAGGGCTCAAATATGATTCGACCCTCTTTCCGAAGGGTGTTACGACTCCCAACATGACTCAGCTTTCAAAAGAGCATTCATGTTTTCACATAATCCGTATACAGTGCCTTTTAAGTCGTTAGAATTATGAGTTACAGGAGTTACGGGAGTGTATCACACAGGTATCCCAGGCTAACTAAGCTGAGGTGAGCTGGGTCCTGCCACAACCTCCCAGCAGCCATCCCACTCTTCATTCCTGCACACTTTTTGCGAGAGAAAGCAGTCTGGTTTCCAGGTCCTGATGGGCTCGCTGGCAGATGGGACTGAAACTCTCACTGAGCACCTCTGTTCCCAATTGCTCATGGAGAGGCAGGAATTTACTGCGACCACCCGATTGTTTTTGATATGTCTTGACTAGTTTGCCCAAGGTATTCCCATGCAGCAATTATTGGGTGAATAGACTTATTATACACGAAGGTCGACCACTAGTCCGGGTCAAAGGAACACCACAAGTAACACCACATACAGCATTCCCTGTTGCTTCAAAAATTGGCCTTTTGGCTGCAATGTAATTACATTACCAAACTATCGCTTTGATTAGTTAAAGTGTATTCAACAGTTGGGATGTTCTGTAACACCCATTGTATTCACAATGAATTCAACATACTGTCATGTTTTCAAATTCTCCATGTTTGGTGATTATTGTCTTAATGACATCAAACACAACAGAGGAAGGGGAATAAAGAAGACACGAATGATCAACAGTATCTATAATACACAATAGATAATTCATCAATTTCAATTTTCATGCTCCTTGCTTAAATCCATCTGAATTTCTATTTTGTATTCATAGTCTATCCTTTCTCCATTATAATATATGGTTCTCTGTAAACAATGACATAGCTGTTGGTTGTTGAAATGTGTGTTGATCTTGGTGATGCATTTGGTTGCCACAGCCCTTTGTAAGCACAGGACACATGTTTCATATTCCTCCCCTTTAATTAGGACTGGAAAAACTGACCACACTCCTTGTTTTTTTGGTGCAGGCCTGTGGAAAGGTGTGTGGTGGGCCTGAAAAATTAATGCATGCATGGCATCTCTCTACAGTACCTGCAAGATTTATAACCAAGTATGTTGGACACACCGCAGTGGTCAGACTTTTAAAAAGCATGTAAAACAAGACTTAATTTCAACATCTGACAGTTGGTTACTAAGCCTGTTACCACCAATAAACAAACACACTCCTTTTCTTTAACTATTTGAAAGGTCTTGAAAATGAACCAAAATATTCTCTGTGGTGACTGCCCTGCCTAAGTTTGAATAAGGCAGTTTATGTTTAACCACCATTTACATTTCACCAGAACTATGCCTAAATTTGTGCTGCATTTATTAACAGAAAAGGTATTCACAGAGCATGTCCAAACCAGTGGGTGGCTGTGTCACAGTGGTTGTCATCAGTTCAGTAGAAGGAACAGGTACAGTATATCAATACACCAGGCTTTTGGTGGTACTGTCACTCTATATTTGCAAATATGCACACTCTATTACTTTAATCAGGAAAGGGGATTACTGTACATGCTTGATTTCATCATATTTAGGCATATAAGATGGATTACCTAGTCTTAATGGATGTATAGTAGGCTACCTGACATGCGCAAATGTCTGTCAGAAACGCGTGTTGAGTCGGCATCATTGGACCTTGAGGGAGAAGGGCCGTAATATTGTCAAACGAGTCAACATTTACGATGAAACACCTGAAGAGAGTTCCAGTAAAAACAGAGATGGGCAGGGTTTCCCGTCTCAGAGAAAAATACACAAAAAAGACCCTTGATTTTTTTTTTCTGTTACATGAAATGTTAAGAATAAGCCCCTTTATGAGGCTCTTTCACCTTGTTTGTTTTCCCCACAAATTCAATGAAGGTCAAGTTGGTCAAGAAAAACAAAAAAAAAGGCCGTAAAAGTGGAAAATAGGAGGCTTTGGTAAACAAAAAGAAATGGGACAGCAAGGAAGATGTCACCCTGAGTCATTCTGTCTATACAGTAATGATCCCTGTTTTCACTTTCTCACTTTCTCCAGGCTGTTAGGAGTCATCAGCTGATGGAAATTCAGGAGCAAAGCCTTACTTTCTTCTAACTCTCAGTGAAGCTAGTGCTTTATCAGCAAATCAGTTACTCTTTCCCTGTAGGACAATAATACAGTAGGTTACTGTACACACAACATATTTTTTGTTCAGTATTATTAATTTGGCATTAAGGCAGCAACTAAAACTAAACTAACTAACCAAAACTTAGCTGACATTGTTACATCATAATATATATCAGATCTTTGACCAAGAAAAATATCTATTCTACTCTATCTACTCTAAAAATACCCTATCTACTCACCAAATGTCCTTGCTGGACCATTATCTGATGGTACTCTTTTTATTATAGCTGTTTTGTTGATTAGTAATGTTTTACTATCAGTTAATTGCTGCTAACCAAGCTAGCCACTCCACAAACAGCAACTGACAAATCCTACTCGTTATGTTGTTAACTATTGTTTATAGTATCTTTTTCTGATTTGTTATCACTATCATCAGATTTGTTGTCCAATACAGTTTTCATATTTTCACATTTTTTTCCAATAAAAACCTCAAAAACCAACTGCTGTCTTCAGCCTTTATTATAAGTGTGGTTAGCAGCTATAGCTGCATAGCTGTGCACCTATAGCTACATGCATAGTGAGGGAAGAAGATTATGGTTTTAAAAAAAAATCTGTTGGTAGATTGTTTTTGATTCTTTAGTAAATAGAAACCAATGAGTTCATAGGTCTTATGACATGATGATTTGATGTCGCATGGCCATCATTATAATCCGTGAAAGTATGAAAAGACATATGTATTGGATTTCCTTAAATAGAGACAGCGTAGAAGAGCATTTGCCAGCCATGTCGACCAAGTACAAATGTTTATTTTAAAAGTGATGTTTGAATATTGTTTTATTTCCATATACTTCTAGACTTGGCTCAGCAGGTCAGTCTCTCTCGGAGACATGTTTGAATTGAGAGCCTGGATTCAATTCATGTACCGTAGGAGTCTACACGGGGACAATGTGAGTAAAAGGAAAGCTGCGATAAGAGAATCTGTGTCACCGTATCCAAGTAAAATAAGCGAAAGACTGGCATACTTTATTTATGAACATGGCCATGGAATATCAGGCCTGCTCGGTGGAAAAATACCACAGGTCAAATCAAATCCAGGGTGTCACTTCTTTAGTCTTTCTAGAAGTTTTGGGAAATTTGAATTTACATTTCATTATGTTTGTACAGGATTGTGTTTCATGTGCAATAAAACACCTTTCGGGTTTCTCCAATAAAATATGAAATTCTTGAATGTATATTGCAAAGTCTGCTGGCTCAACTAAAAATCTGTCTAAATAGAAGATTGTACAACTGGACTAAGGATTTTAAATCAAACTGCTACTTCTGGTCAGCTGTGGGACGTTCTATTTTTTTGTGAAGAAAACACATATTACAACAATATGAGAACTAAGTACTGACACTATTTTCTAGGTTAGGGTCATGGAAGTAAAAATAAGTATTTTGTTGGAAACAATGCTGTAATTAATGAAATTTTATCTCAAGTCAGTTGCCGCTTTTGGGGCTTTTTTTTAATGAGAATTAATTTGTTTGTAATCTAACACTGAAACCATTGTCAACCCAGCGACGATGATGATGATAAATCAAAAATATTCAACTTTGCTGTAAAGGGGGGGGACCCTTTCCTAGTGAAATCAGTCAGTCAATCAGCCCAGCAAAAGCCAGTGAGTGTGACTAAGGTGAGTTATAAAAGTAGTCTTGTGTCTGGACGCTATGGGAGGGACAATTTTCTATTCCTCCTTAAGTAAATACTACATATGCAGTGGGTATTAGGCTCCATCACAATCCCTGGTTATTTGGCAGGCTGTTGCTAATGGAAGCATGGTCTTGAGTGGACGTCACATGCACAAGGCTGAACAAAGAGGCCCTTTCTGTGGGCCAGAAGGTGCTGAAAGGCAGGGTGAGGGTGGCAGGCCTGTATGGAGCACCACTATCATGCTGGGCGTCATATACCAAGCTCATAGACAAAGGTGAGGCATGTTATCCTCACTCCATTGCCTGAGACCTCTGCTGTGGGGTAAGATCAGTTAGGAAATACTGTTTGTGTGACATTTGGAGATGATGAGGTGAAGTAAATGCAGGATTTCTCTAGCTCTGTGTGCCAGACACTGATGTCATCACTTTAAAGGACAACAGTCACCCTTGATAATAATTTGCAGTGATTATATGCATCTAACATCTCATTAAGCGTTTACAGTCAAACACAGGAAGTGGTGTGTGCTGAGGAAGGCACAAAAAAGCTGCATATTGCCCAGTTTCCTGGATTGAATGATGGGATCCGAAAGTAGACATGGCAAAGCTTCATACCTCATTGATTCTCTGTGCCACAGTGTTTTTGCATCATATAACATCGTAATTTAGACCACATGTGCCCACACATGCCCTCTTGAATAGGAAGAGGTGAATGTCTGAGACAGTTAGCAGGGGCTGTAAAACATAGTCCCTGGGTTTGTCTTGTTTAAGAATTGAGAATAAAAACAGGGTGAGGTGACTCAGAAACTGATTCGCTACAAGCTCATATTATACTCAGCTGCTGAGCTTGTATAACACAGTTGCCTTGTATCTGCAAAGCATTGGTTCACAAACGCTCTGCAAGACATTTCTAAATGTTGTCTCCTGTGCGGTTCTTCAACATCATGAAGAAAATGAATGATGAACTGATTATTAAGAGGGCATAACAATATTACATTTTTTGAAGAATACATTAGCTCTCCTATAACATGTTATTTTATGTAATTTCACATAAGAAAGAATTAGTTATATTTATGAATGAATGTGTCTCCTCTGTCTATACACACCATTTGGCTTTTTTTTTTTTTATCCATCAGCCACCCTTATTATTTTTTTTATTGTTGGGGCTTTCTGGCGGTGTAATAGTAGGTGACATGAGTACACTGATGCTGCTGCTAGAAAAATAGCCAGAAGCAGGTCCCTCATTGTCATGGTTTTTTCCTAAAGATAATGTTTCCATCATCCCTTATTGCATGTTCTATTTATCTGCTCCATCTCAGCCAAACACAAAACGATCAAATATAAGTGTTTTTTATGCACAAATTGAATATTAGTCCTAATTAAATTTAAAAGGATTAAATTCATAAAATAGTTACATTTAGTTGGAAACATATTTTGCCTGTAACTTAGCTTATTGGCATCTGTCGCTTTTAGCACTAAACAGATTTAAAAAGAGGAGATTGTGTGCAACTTTAAGTTGTGCAACAAAGTAATAACACAAAGAAAACACAAAATGGGTTTTATGTCAGGAAAGAAATCCAAATAAAAAAGCGTGGGTTTTCTGTGTTACTGCATTACCATTGTGCACATGAAACACATAAATCATCATGGACCATGACCTTACCATGACCTTCCCATAACCTGATTAGCCCCAGTAACTGGAGTAAAATATGCACATGAAGTAAACATGCCCACTTTCAGTATTACTGTTATTATTCAACAATAGCTGGTATTTCTCCCCTAATTGCTCTCCATAGCAGTTGTACAGTATGTGTGTCAGTGAGCGGCAGAGCAATGGGTGGCCACACCATTGGTACATTTCTGGAGCTGTGAACAGGGAGGGCTGAGCGTGCTAACCAAAGGAAAGCCTCAGGGCCACGCGACAGGACCCGTGGAGCCACTCGAGTGATCCCCTAGCCACCACATACAGTCTGCCTTTTACCTCCTTGTGTGTACACAAAGGGGAACTTATCCGAGTCCCCCGCC
>NTHP01000055.1:1074084-1100258 GCA_003416845.1 Oplegnathus fasciatus
ATTCCTCCCCACCTTCTCCCCCACCTTGCCCTTCATAATGAGACGGAGTCAGGTCCTGCCACTGCATAATAAAAACCTGCCTCCATTGCCAAACAATCACAGCAGGCCGGGAAGGAGAGATCATCTAAAATCAATCCAACAGAAGATGGGTGACCTGATACTGTCGTCTGAAGGAGAGCAAAGTGAAGCACAATTTTCTTCCACCTCTCACACAGTGCAGGAGCAGCAAAGCTCCACATGGATCTGTTCATTATTAAAAAGAAAGTTAAACTTTTGGTCAGGCAGAAGTTTTACATTATACAGTGCACTTTTGTATGCCATGTGTAAGAGGGATATATGATGACGGTTTAAAATACTAATCAAATATCAGTTACTGTATGAAAATCTTTTTTATGAGATGTTAGTGGCTAGTAGTCAAATCTTGTCATCAGTTAACACACATTATGGTTAAGAGAGAGAGAATACATCCATAGGTTAACATAGGCCTACTGCCCTGACCTCTGGATATCGCTCTCATCTCAGACATGCAGTCACAGCTGAAGTCTGAAATCCATCTTTCTCATTGTGTCTGAGCTCCACCAGCCACGTGTGCTGGATCTGTCACCAGCAGAGAGTACTGTAAAATGTTACGTTTCCTCTGGCAATGCCTTTACAACACAGAAGCCTGGAGGCCACACACAGCTCCCACAGATCCTGAGATGAGAGTAAATAAACCAGGGGAGCCATCCCTGACACCATGTGTGGCTAGGTACAGTGCAGACTGGTGGGAAAACAAAGTTGGGTCAGGCATGATTAACACCTCACTTTTTCTCAGGATGCTCTGTTACGGTCGTGTGTGGCGGACCCCAAAGCTTCATCCAATGACCTCCCTGTGAAGTCATAATTGACCTTGACCAAAATAATATTTGAAATCTTAATAATTTGAATAATCATGTACAGAGACCCAGAAAAAAATGTGTTAATTGACAATTTTCCACCAGTTGGTAGCTTATTGGGTGTTTGTCTCGATATCATTCTCAACCAAAGCAAATGCATGGTGATTTGCAGCACTCATAATGAAAAATACTGTTGGTTTACGTATATTTTAACAGACTTTTTGTTTTGGTATTTAACCAACAAAGAATGCATCATCCAAGATGATCCCATGATTTGCAATGTATAATATGGGCATGTGCATATATATTTTTTATTGTTACAGCAAGATCTGGTAGGTTTGTCATGTAACTCTTAAAAACTGCCTACAAATTAGAGGACAAAATATGTGGCTTGTCCATGCCCTTCAGAACAACACATAAGTCCTCTTATCTGACGCCTCTATTGGCAGGACGACAACATTTGTCTGTGCTTTCCTAAACCTAATGCTTCAGTTAAGGTTAGGTTTAGGCATAGAAACAAAAATGACTTGGTTAGGTTTAGGGAAACATCATAGTTTGGGTTAAAATGATTACTTTGTTATGGTTAGGGGACATTCTTTGTCATGGTTACAATAATAAACACCAGGGAACAAGCGTGGCTGTAAAAAAAAGCCTACTAAAAAATGCTACTGTCATAATTACTACGGCCAGTAGAGGGCTTCGTCACTTGTATGTTAACATATATCATTTGGGGGCAAACAACCAGAGGAGTACTCACATTACTGTAATTGAGTAGCTTTTTCCTGTACTTGTACTTTTTTGAATATTTTTCAAAGTCAGTAATATTACTTTTACTTAAGCATGTTTTAAATGAAGTAAAGTAGTTTGCTAAATTTGTACATCCATCACTTACTGAGTAAAATATTTATTTATTTTTGCTTTAAATGAACAACGGATATTGCAAGCTAGAAAAAAAAACGGACTTGGACCAGACACCAAACGACACAATGGAGAAACACAAAGCTGTGGTGCACGAGTGCGTGCATGTGGTTAGCCAAAAAGGGAGACGTTTTATAATGTTTAATGGGTTACGTTATGTGTTATGTGAGGCAGTTTGTGCTGATAAAAATTAATATGCGATTATATAAGGTTAGTTAAGTTTTTTGTTTAACCAGAAACAGCAGTTAGATCGCTCTCTTCAAAGCAACCAGACTCCTTTAACAAAAACAGTAATTTTACCTCGCAGAACGCGGGAGTTGCTGGTCTACCGCTGCCTTGTTACACATCGTAACACACGTTAGTTTGGATCCAAACTACCCCTTTAAAACACCACACAATAACACAAACAAACTAACCAATCAAGGCAGTGGTAGACCATCAGCAACTCCCATGTTCTGCGAGGTAAAATTACTGTTTTTGTCAATGAAGTCTGGTGGCTGTGAAGAGAGCAATATAACTGCTGTTTCTGGTTAAACAAAGGATCTTACTCTTTAACGAAAGGTCTACCTCTAGTCATTTTGACACCAAAACATGTAAACATAAGGCACAGGTGTAAAAATAATGAAGTCTCTCTTTAATTATAACTGGGAGCTGAAGACTACAGATCACACAATAAGCTCAACGGCTCAAATAAAATCAATGGGGTTGGAACTACGTAACTTTTACTTTTTTACTTTACTTTTTAAGTACAAGTGCTTTTACTTGAGTAGGATATTTCATAGTCTTTACACCTCTGCAAACAACTGATGCTGTGGTTTTTCTTGGAAGGACAGTCTCGAGAAATCTGTCTTTTTACTTCTTCAGCACCTTGGTGATTAGTTCAATAAATTACTGAGGAATGGCTGGAGCTAGGCCTGCAGGCTCCATGGAGCCTCAAGCTGTTTGTGTGATGTATTTACGACAAGGCTAATGTTAGTATTACAAGTGTTTCCATTATCTTTTGCTTTTGGGTTAAAGGTGCAACAAGTGTGAAGGAGTGTTAGATTTATCTAACAAATCGTGCAGTTGGAGAATGTTAGGAATCTAGTCGGACAGCTCTGGACTCTAAGCTTGATAGTTAATTCTGGCCACAAATGTATTACCAGAGGTTGACTATCCAGGTTTAAATGAATGCCTGTGGATCAGATCTAAGTCCGATGTTTAGGGGGTACTCAAGTAAGTGCCAATCAAGACAGATTGTTTATCCAAGAAAAGCCTGTAAACATGCACCCGAGTTCAGTCCCTCTGCAGGTTCTCTGTGAATGTCACAAGGTGCCGAGGAGCATTCGCCTTACAGTATTCCAGAGCAAAGCAAGCCATCGTCACCGGGATTGAGAGTGACAATGCTGACATTTCAACAGCTATACACTCCGAAACGCACATGCCTAATCTGTATTCCTAAGCAGGATTTGCCTCCAAATTGCTCCATTGCCTGTGGTCCTTCTGTTTGTTGTCGTCCATTGCCGCACATAGACTTTAAATAAACACAGCTTTGATAAGCTAGGGGCCAGACAGTAACCTCTGACCCATAGCAGTTCCGATCGGGGTCCCGGGGCATGAGGTTCACCAGGTGACACAGGCATAGCTTTAAATTAGCTGCCCTTTTCTACAGAGGGAGGTTTATAAACACTGAGAGTGGATGAGGGAGTGTTGGTAGGAAATTGACTTTGTCCAGAGTGTGTTGACCGGGAGGAGAGCAGAGGTTAAGAGCTACAGGGCCCGAAGGAGGCATTGGGATGTTAGTATTAGTTTCCCATCCAATGGACATCATTCATGAATAGGATTAATTTACAGCCAATCATTATCTAAAGATTTTAAAAACTTTTATTTTTTTGCTAAAAAAAATACAAAATCAGTCATCATAAAAAATGCTAAATTTTCACATCATTTCAACAAACTGTGTTATGTATTAACTGTATTATAGACTTAATTTGGTTTCCGATTCTTTCATTTACTACCTTCCAACTCTCATTGAACTTACACTTCTTCCTCTCCCTCAAAGTGTGTATATATATACACTTTTTAAATTAAAACATTTTCTCAACACGTCTAAAGGTAAATTCAGGAAAATAACTTTATATTATGTAAATATTTCCTTCAGCAGGATAAGGGTCCTTGGCTTATTTGTAGTGGACGTGGCCATAGGTGCAGCCAGCCAGTGGCAATCTGAGACCTCTTTGTAGACTGTCGAACATGCACCAAACCACAAATTATCATTGGAGCAGGACAGGCCTCCTGCACCATAACCAGGCCCACCCCTGCCTACTCGAAAGCTTGGGATTTATGGCATGTGTCCAAATAAACATGTCTGAACGTTGTGGCAGAGAGGAGCCGTGGGTGAGCACGCATCTGCGAGAATCAGATCTCACACCTGTATGAGTGATGTAGCCTGCTGCCAGGGAATACAACCGCACACTTTCTGAGATAAAACCTAAAAGATTAATTCATGTATGCATACGTGGTGTTCAGTATCTCTCCTTGGCCCTATGTCTCTTGTTTTCAGCCTTCCTTTCCTTTTGCCACTTCCTGTTCTCACCAGGTCTTTGCTTAATTCAGTAAACTTTTTTCATGGTAAATGAGGTGTGCTGTAAAGTAAACATAGCTTAGAACTGTTTACTTTTGTCTCTGTATAATTTCTGGTCGGTACAGTAGTCACACTTATGCAGGTAGAGTGCTGAGTGGAAATCTTTCCAGTGGTTCTTCGTCATTTGTAACCATCTACCAGGGTGGGATTGCTCATTATAATATTCCCTTGTCCGTTGAAGAAATTAGGGGCATTTCTGCTTCTACTCGTGGTTTTGCAAGTTTTTACAGACTATTAATCACAGGATGTCAGAGGATACTCTGTTTATTAATTACTGTTCATATGCAGTGTTTATGCAGTTAATGCTCTACAGAGCAGTAATTTTGGATGTCCATGTAATGTTGAGTAGTTTAAAAACTACAATAAAATAATATATAATAATAATAAACTTTATTTATATATCACAATGTGTCACAAAAGATGAAAAATAAACATTGGAAAATACATTTACAAGAAACTCAAGGGAGAGATTTGACAACAAACCAAAACCAGAATAAATATTAATAAATAGAAGAAAATATTAGGATCGTAGGTTATATCAAATTTTATATGTTTATTATGTTTATATGTATAAGTATTTATTTCACTAAAAAAATCAGAGCCATCAATTCACCAATATCAAGTCATTTAACAAGGTGATTAACAGGATGAAGATGTTCAGCTAAGGCCTAAATGTAGAACTGTGTGTCATCTGCATAACAATAGAAACACCATGTTCTCTAATGACAGTAAATACAGATAGAAAAAAAAGAAGGTCAAACACTGAGGCACATCACAAGGTATACAATAATGTCAGTTATAAAATTCAACCATATTGAAAGCAGCACAGAATCCCATGAGTGCCAGAACAAAATGTGTCTACCAAGTTTTAAACTGTCTTTTTTTTTGCATGTTACAAATTCTACTTTCACCGAACTTATGCTCAGCTCCCACTACAAGCTGTTGTGTTGACAAAGCTGTGGCCACCATTGTGGTACAATAAGAGCATCTCATTATAAAGATTATGTATGTGTGGGTGCATATGAGTGTATTATAACAGTACAGTATTGTGTTTGGGGCCTGCCTTTGGACCTTTATCTTTCAACACCATTTAAAATAGCTAATCCTCAATACAAACCTTGTACAGTATCTGCTTCAAACTGTGGGAACTGTTTTCTATAACTAAATGTGCTACCATGCTTTTAAGGATTGCTCTTTGTGTACCACACAGTCTTACCAGCATGCTGTAGGCAGTGTTAGCCTATACAGTATGTGCACCAGCCAACGCTAAGATTCTGCTTTTGGCATGCTGTGTTGATGACATCAGTAATTTGTCACTCTGCAGACACACTGTGATTTATGACTTTTCCCATGCAGCAAAACGTGCCCTTGGTGTTTCTTTATTACATTTAAAGCCTATTACTGTAAAATAGGTAGATTACTGCATAATACATGCTTGGAAAAGAGCTGCAGGTTGAGCAAATACAGTGTGTTTTATACTAATAAAGTAGCTGGGTTATGGGAAAATGTTTACATTATTTTACAGCTTGCCTTGAGGAGGGAAAAGATTTCCATTTATGACCAGAGTGATGAATGTGAGTAATTACCTTGTATTGTAAGCAATATACTTCGCCCCCTAAAGCTTCACACTGTTTTATAATTTGGATTTCACACTCATAGACTAATGTTAAAAAAATGTCTCTAATTTTAATGCAGTTTGCTCCCTCTTGTTTTTCAGTTTGAGTTTTTGTGTTCCAGCTGATGTTCTCACTGTGTATTTGAGGATGGATATTCATTTTAGTTTTCAACTTGCCTCTCCCTTCCCAACATGGATGCTACTGTGTGATGAGAGATGCACAAAAAAACAGTTAGATCGAGGTAAAAGGATGTCCCTTTGATATCAAATGGACCTTTTAACTTCAGTTATTACCCAAACTGGCACCGAGGGACTTTGAGCACTGATGGACAACCTGCTTGCCAGGCAATGGACAGTTTTTGTATATTTGCCCAGTGAGTGATTTGCAGAAAGACATCCTTGTAAAGGCCACCGTCATCGCTCTCTGAGGGCACTCTGGGTGCTGACACGTCATGTCTATCAACTCTAACATGGCTGTCAGCACAGAGCACACCTTCCCTGCCAGCCAGGTCTCCCTTACTGCTTGCCCATATTGTACAGTATCAGGAGAGAGGACCAAGAGACTATTAGAGCAGACAAAGATGTCTTTTAGCCAATATTGACACACACTCAGTTTAATTGCATTTAAGTAAAGTGCTGAAGGATCATCACCACCAGGGATATAAATCAAATAAATGCTGTACGTTGGTACACGTGAATCCTGCTTGAGGATGTTTATCTGTGGATACTGATTATTTATGTGTTAGCACGTTCCCATGTTGAGGTAAGGGTACCCTGTCAGTTAACAACCAAGCGAAAAATTATCTGGACGCAGCAAGTCGTATTAATAACATCCTTTCAAGAGGATGTAAAAAAATTAGAAAATTAAAAAAACTCTTTCCAAAAGGCATACCAAAACAGAACCCTGTCTACTTTTTCTTCTTTTTTTGAAAGAAAAGTCAGCAACATGTATGGCCTTACAGCAGACAGGCACCCTGGAAGTGGAGGTCTATAAAGTGCTGATAGGGAGAATGAGTTGTGCAGTTGTCGGTGCTGGATTGATGTGAGTCGAGGGAGCATCAGTGTTGACGCTGATGGGGTTAACGTCGGCTCTGAGGGCAGGAGGCAGTCTTTACTGGGAGTCCCATCACCATGGTCAGTCTGGAGGTTGTTAGAAGTGTTCATTAATCATAGTCCTAATTTGTTTTCACACTGCTGTGCTGACACAGACTGAATATTATTACAGTGGCAGTAAGGTGGGAATCTCGATGGTTAGAGGTGTCATTGTAGTGCATGCTAAAGGACCCAGCGAGGTAAGTCTAGATGAGGATCTGTGAGCCCTTACTTGTGTTCATAATAAGATTTGTGGAAAAGAATAAATTGAACCTTAAGTATTAAATGTTGCCATTCCTCACAACACTTGCAGTTAAATAACAAGTTATTTAAAATTATAAAGCAGTAAAGGATAGTGAAGGATATCATGGTTCTACAGAGCAAATCATTAACTTGTGGAAAGTGTGTGTACATAATTTAGAAAATTACTGCATTAATTAACATTAGCAAGAATGCAATATCTATGAGAAAATTGACTAAATTGATTTAAAAAAAATCTTTTACACCTGCCCTGTTTTTTGAGTGTGTGAGCCACATGTTACAACACACATGTGTACATAGACAAGTGTGTTACCTGTTTAACCAAATTTATTAGCATGATTCCCAAGAGGACCTGAGCTATAGACTTCATAAAGTCAAAGGGCAGTTCACCCTGAAAGCTTGCCTCTTTAATGGCGTACCAAGTCTTGACAAAGCCACATATTGTTAATATCATATTCTAACTACGAAAGTGTAACAATGAAGTGAGCTTACATTGTAATACATTTTTAAATTTTTACAATTTTACAGATATTCATGTCATTGCTATCACGGTAAGCAAATGCCTGTAAGAGTCGTAAACAATACTAAAAACTTTACCACTCTAACTTCAGATTTGACAAATTTGCCATTTCACTTCGGCTCAAAGTGATCAAGTGCTTTATTACAGATTTTTCTTTGGAAAAAGGCTTCATGACTTAACAGGGGATCGTCTGGGCTAGTTTCTTTCCTGTTATGTTAACAATGACGTTTTGCATCGAACAAATGTACTGACTTAGGAGTGAAACCAAGGAAAACACTCCACATCTCCTCCCCTATGTGTTTTAGGAGTTGGCGTAACTCAGTGAAGTAGAGCCTTGGCCTCATCCATCAGAGAGGCTATACATTAAGTCAGTTGATCTTATAGCATCTGAGGAAATGTCTCAGCCAAGCTCAATTAGGAGGGTTAACCCACCGGAGAGAGAAAGTAATATATTGTTACGAAGTTATCTTTTATTTTTATTCTGAAAAGAAGGTGTTCAGTGTTGCAAGAGGCAGTTGCCAGCTTAACTTAACTACTGTTGGTTCATAATTCACCAAGACAATGAAGATGATCTTTACAGTATATTTGTTTTAGATATTAGACATAGACATAGACATAGATAATTCTACTATCATGTCAGATTTCATATATAGCATTTTATATTGATGTGCGATGGTGTATCAATAATAAAATAAATGGAAGAGATTCTGAGTTTTATACAGTTTTTACTGAAAAATATAACATCTTTATTGAACGGATTCTTACCGGGGTAAACCAGCAATATTGAAATAAAATATTTATAATTTATTGAGTGCACACTAATATTTGTTCTTATGCTCTATACTGTATGTTTATGTTTTAAGGTCTTGCAAACTAGATAATAAATTATGTCTAGGTATCTCATCATACCTTAAAATATGTTTTATTTTTCTTAAACTAAATAAAGTATGGGCTTTATATTTATAAAATAAATGTTAATCTTTTATAAACAGCATATGACAAATGCATTAATGAATGAACTTTATGAGTTCACATGCAGAGTTATGGGATATTATAAATATCATACTTAACTTAAACACCATATTCCATATTTACACCATATTTGAGATGTCGGCTATTTGCAAAGAATTTAATATTGTTTGCTCATTTTCAAATATAGCTCAAATTTACATAAATAGCCTTTTCACTTAAAGTTGTGGAAAAGTAAAGACAGAGTCGAGAAAGTGAAAGACCTTATTGTTTGCCCTCACTAGTAGCAGATAAAGGTTGCTATGGAAACTCAGCCAACTGGAGCCAGAGTCCAATTTAGGAAAACCACAAAGTCAACATGAGCGCGTGCTACGGTTGGGAGAGAATGAAAAAAAGTTGTGATTATACAGGCCATAATCAGAAGTCAAAATATATAAACTAAAAGGCCCTTGGATACAGTGACACATCACCATTAATTTCCATCAGTTCAGGTAAACTACCATCCTGGGGCACAGGCGGAGGCACGATGACACATTTACAGTACATGTAATGTGGGACTGTCACTACTGCAGAAAACCATATCCTTTTATTTATTCAAGGCAAGGCCAAATGCTGCAATGGTTACGTGCTTCCTTTAAATGTTTTAAATCAACCACATCTTTTGGAGTTGAAACATTAAGCTAATATCTTCATAGTCCCACCAACGCCTGACAGGAGAAACTGAGAGGTAGTGTAAGACTGGCAGGATGTGGAAACACTAAAGAAAGAGGTGGTTTTTAGTCTTGTTTTAAGAAACTGTAGTCAACTTATTACCTTATACAATATGCAAAATTAATCTTCATTCATATTCACCCTACTAACACTTCACAAAAACACAAGTTAAATGCTGCAGTTCAGGCTAGACTGCTAAATGATTTTTTTTAAATTTATGTTCAGTATATGATATTTTTTTAACTCTAATGTAATATACATAATCTTATACATCTAAGACATAACATGAGACCTGTGGTGGCCACATCAGGTTTCATGTACAGTATATCAGTATTTTTCTAACCCTTACCAGCTTTAAATAGGATAGCCTGGTTTATCAGTTGTTGATATAAATCTCACTAAAAATATGAAAATAGCTTCAGCATTCAACACATCACACTGTTCAGTATATGTGAAAATAGATTTCAGTGTGGGCAGCTCTGTGTGAGACTCCCTCTGTTTTTCTTATCTGGCTGTGATTAGGATGCAGCGGGCTGACATTGATCAGGCTGCTGTGGCCAAATTATGCAGTTAGACTCCAATTAACACAGGGCAAAGTGATTTCGTTGGTTGCATCACACGTCGCATGCAATGGTAATTACGATGTAAATATTCTGCACACGCCTCGCATGAACATGGCTTTTTCAGGTAAGGTCTTCCTGCTCCATGAGCAGGCTTGTCGTAATAAACTGGACTGTTTGTAGAAATCATCATATCATAAAGAGGTTTGACTGCTTCTCTCTCATGCAACATGACAAGAGCCCTGGATAAAAGCTGGTGGATTAGAAGAAATTTCTTGAAAACACAAGAAGATAAGAAGAATATAAAAAGACAGGATGAGTCTTGTGTCTGACTGAGACTAGCTTTCAAATGGGAATGAGTCATGTGGCTTCAAAACTTTTGCAAATGTAACCACTACAATGTTAAATGCATGGCTTTCTGTTGTGTGATCCTTGGTAAATTCCTATTTAATACATTAATCAAGTTAAATCAATAGCTAAGACACCATATGAATATGTTTCACACATCAACGAAACAATAATCTGATGAATTCTGATTAATCTAATTAATTCTTCTACTAAAATTGAAATGATGAGTCTGTAGCAATACAATGTATTTAACTACTTTATAACTACGTACATGATAACAAAGTCTGAGACCTCAGCAAGGTCAACGACCACAAAATGTAATACTTTTATAGCTATGATCTTCATTTATAGGAAGTCTGACAAGAGTATAAAGTATTTCACCGTCTTGCTCCTCTCTCCATCACGCCTGCCCTGACGCACAAGTTCAAACAAACAATCGTAGTCATGAAGCATACCACAATAGCCATGGTAATGTCATTATCAGCACACACTGGATAGGAATCAAGGTTGGAAAAATAGCTCAATGTAATAAAATGTCTGATGTTTGAAATAAAATAAAATAAAATAGAATGAATCCCAAAAACAGCAAAAGTCAGGTTTTAACCCACCTTCATCACATCTTACATGAGGAAAACTATCGCTATCTAGTTAACTAATCATTTGCTAACTTATGTCAGTTGAACAGAGGAAACATGACAAATGGAGCACACATCAGCGACCAAACCAGTCATTTTGACTTGATGGAACTGATAGTGTGGGCGTTTTTTTTCTTACATCAGTCTGGAGAAAAGTCCTTTACACTGCCAGTTTTAGCACGGGCGACTCCCGCCACTGGTGTGGTACCTGTCCAAGAACAACTTGTCTGAGGTCGCTGCAGAGCTGGAGTCTGACACAGTGATTATAGGTGGTGCTCCGGGTGAGGAAAGCTGCGGTTTCGTGCTGAATATCTGAGAAATCCATTGTGAGCTTCACCTTTTCTGAGGTAGCGTTTGACTGAATTATTTGCCGTAGGGAGGAAGCGAGCGAGCCCCCAGACTGTTACCAGGAGCTATATCTCAGCCATGCTGCAGTGTGGATAGGCCAGGGTGTTAAGGATATACATCCACATGTGTGTTATACATTTTCAAAGTGTGTTAGTTTGTTTGAACAGAAGCTATTGGAATAGGTGTAGAACAAGCTGAAATTATTTGTTAAAATTTGCTAAAAAAGAGTGAGAGGATGGGAAGATTTGAGGAGATCGACACTCTAGATGTCACTCACTTTGCTTCACTGCTAAGGGACCTTTGAGGGGAAATAAACCATAATCCACACTCCAATGGAGCCATTGTGTATGGCAGCACTTACCTCATGTGTACCAGCAGAGACCCTCCACGCAAATCTCCATGATGGAGGGATTGAGATGTGGGGAGCGCCTGTGGCTTTGGAAAAACTATATCTTTCTATCTGAAGAGCCATAATGTCAAGCACGTTACAGTCCATCAACTGGATACCTGCCACAAATAACTTACCAAGAGGGCTCCAGGGAGCTGTATCACAAACTTTAAGGTTATTTTTTTCCTCTCTTTTCAGACAGAACCGCCTTATGACATGCTACAGCAGACTCACGCAAAAATCATACACTTGACATGTAACATCTCTTTTTGTGTGTGTGTGGTGGGTGTGAGGGTGGGCCAGCATACGTGTGGCATGTTTCGGGGAGAAAAACAGTAAGCACGATGCGTGTATGGATTGTCATGACGTGTTTCATGCTGCTCAAGACACATTGTAAACTCTATCAGTCACCCAATAAATCCTGCTGGAGGGAAAACACAACACAAGATATATTGCTGTTTAATGATTGTGAGCTGAGGTGGAGGTGTAGTGGACTGGACTGAGCCTGAATGGGGTGTATGGGTTCAGTGGGGGGTGTACTCCACTGGGACTACGCTCAGCTTGGAGAGCCTACATGGGGGTAGACACAAGGCCCTAGTCACAAGGGGTTAATTGTAGGTGTTTAAAGAGCACATGTCGTTAAAGAGCTGGTGGGTGGAAAGAGTTCTATTTATACATGGCAGAGGTAATGAGGTGAAATTATTCTGTCCGACAGAGATGGGATGTGACCACAGCAGGCTGGTGGAGACTCTCCTGCCTGGGCTCCGGACTCCTGAGAATGTTTTCAGTCCAAATACGGGCGCTGAAACGTAAGCTTGCTAATTAATTCCCATTTACATACGTCCAGCTGTGGTTTCCATTGCGCCCTACAGCCCAGGCGCCCTGTCACAGCAGCGGGCGATTGATTGACTAATTAATGATTCCCCAGATGCAACAATTAAATTGAAATTAACTTAATAGGCCTCAGACGGTATTATGCCACGGTAATGTTTTCATTACTCATGTTTACATGATAACACATATAAACACAGGTGTACACGGCAAGGAATCACACGAGCAACTTGAAGGCTTTGACAAGGCTTTTATTCTGAAGCCCTGTTCAGTTTTAAAGTTGGTGTTTTATTGAGGGAGGTATATTTGTGTAACTCTTTGCTTTACAAAGATCTGTGTGTTTATAACACTGTAGCTGTGCTGTGTAAAAGTAATTTGAGATTGATTAAGTGCAAATATCCCTAGAGTGATTAAACAAGCATGCCTTGCTCCACTAGAGGGAGCAACTCCATAGGGATCAAATACAGAAGACATGAATACATGACACTGTTTGATATATCAGTCATATGCTGATATTATCACATCCTTTTGAACATGCAGTTTTCCTTTCAACTCCCAGGGCTGGCCACTCATCTAGTTAAGTTTAATGAGGTTAATGTGAATGTCAAAGTATTAATGAGTAAAAGTGATGCAGTAAAATACAGGTTAAAAGAACAAATAATTTTCAAAACCAATTAGCTTCTGCAGCAATGTGACCTGTTCAGTAAATGAGCAGTTTCCATTATCCTAAATAAAATGTTTTAATGCCTGAGAGATCTACCTGATTAAGTCTTAAGACTTGTTCATAGTCAGAACTGTATTTCTAGATTTGTCTAATTTTGTGACCATATGTTGTAACCAGGACCCCCCTCATTATATTAAGTATGTGTATTTACTTCATTATCTTTTCATACATATGTATCTATATTGTTAATTTTTAGTGTTGGTATTGGTTGTGTTAATAACTTCAAATATAAATCTTCCTTTCTTGTTTCTCCGGCTACAAATTTGAAAATGTTAAACATACAATAAAGGATGCATCGTGATGTAATTCTACATGAAATGGTTGTTTTAGGGATGCATTGAAAAGTTGCTCTTTCCTGAATTAATAGAAGAAACAACACATGTTGTGTACTTTACTAGTCAGTAAGGTGTGGTCCCTGGCCAGGTCTTGTGGCTCGTTCTGAGTTTTGATGGACATTGGATGGAATACAGCCTGAGGATGTCCGCAGGGAAGAGTTTGTGGTTGCCAGAATCTGATCATTGGGAAGGCGCAATGTAACCGAAGAAAAAAGAAAACAGCAAACCGAACAACCTGCCAAAATCATCATGCAATTTCTGGAGCACTCTGAAATGCCAAGGGAAGCCGGATCTCCTTCCCTTGCTTGATAGTTTTCTGAAATTACTGCTCAGCTTCCTTTAAATCCCTGTTAAGCAGCATTTTTTCCCAACTGTTTTTTTTATATATTTGGAGTGAAGAAAATAGAGAAACAGCAGAACACAAGAGAGAAGTGAGAGTTTGCTAAGTTTGTGATTAATAGACGCATACAGCAATGAAATGTCTGTCATTCATGCAACGTTTTTCCCCCAGCGCTCGAGTTACACGGACTGAAACAGCGTTTGTCCGTATTAGTGAGGGCCCAGTTTTTACCCTTCCTGTCTGCCTGCTGGTAAAGGAGAGAGGCCAGAGTGCTATGGCATGACGGTCAGTGGCACCCACCCTGCATTTCCATCGGCGCCTGCTGTCCGCGCCAAGGCTGAAAAAGGTGAGATGGCTGATATATACACTCTCACACATACAAGGCCATCAAAAATAAGTAAGAGGCCACCTCAGTCTGGATTGATATTCTTTCAGAAAGCAGAAATGTGGATTAAATCTTTTGGACAAGCAGCACAGATCCATCCTGTAGGAATGTGAACGCTCAGTCGATGGTGACAGCTAATACAGTCCCCTCCACTATGAAATACTTGTAGTGCTTTAGCCAGTACACCCAAATCTTAAAGGGCTTACTAGCATGACACATTATCTGCCTTTGCAACACTGTAGCGTAGGGGAATAAATAAAACTCATCAACATCGGTGACATGCTCGCATTTGGCTCGCTCAGTGTTGATAGTTAAAACGTCATGAGCTGGATATGTATTTCATTACGTGTGCTTTTGATTTAAGCACAAGAAGAGTGGCCTGCCTCGGGCAAACCCACACAAAACGGTGATTCACTGCCTTTGTGTAAATATTCTTTTTGGCTCTTGTCTTTTGGTTGCGTCTTAGTATGACTTTTCCAGAGAAAGGGTGACCTGCCGTGGTCATATAGGGCCTGTCTGGGCCTTCCTTGCTTCATTAATTCATTTCAACTTCACAGAAAAAAAACATCACTTCTCTTTCTTAAAACTTGTTTAGAGAGGTAACTATTTATTTGTTATAATTACACAGCTTATACACTCATTGTCATTCTAAAACCTTAAACTAAAAGGTTAACGTAACTACTCTGTTGAATATGAATGTGAGCCTGACTACAATCCCCAGATATTTTCTGAATTTTCAAGCTTGCCTTAAAGCTGTGTAGTCTTATGTTAATTATTATGTCACTCTGTGGAATTACCATAAACTGAAGCATTAAATTCTGACAGCAGACAAAGTCTCAGTTCAGAATTTGCGCTCGCTTTGAAGTGAACCCCGGCAGACAAACTGAGCCCTCAATCATGATTAGAAGATTAAAAACACAACTACATCAGTCACCTTTGTCTTGATGCATGATAAGCTGCTAGGTAGGAAACCTGATATAGTATTGACACACTTAGATACATTTAATAACTGTGTACAAGTTCTGAGTCTGGGTCGCATCCTGAAAACTGTGAAGTCATTCAGATTTTAAGATGGCTGTGTCTAGCAGTCTTGGAAAGCAGAGTGCATTTCTTTCTTTTAAATTCTAAGAGGGTGTTGAGACCAATGTTGAAATAAATGTTTTAAAAGTTCATGGAATGTGTGCCGAGTTACTGATTGAGATATAAAGAATGAAAGTAGAAATAAAATTAAATTTAAAAAAAAGGAAAGGAAAACAAAAAGAGGAAAGCAGAACAAGTTGGGTGTTAAGATTGTGTGGCCCAGATTTGATGTTTTACAGCAAAAGGAAGCACTTGGATGTGTCACCAGTTTTTAAAGAGTAATTTTAACCTTAAAAAAACCCCACTTCTGCTAATTTGCTAATAAATGAGAATGATGTCATCCTCATTAAATAAGCTGAGAGTTCAGAGGCCTGCATGTGCTGATAGCTACTGAATTCATAGATACAAAGTGTGTTCTTTTGCAACATCCAGATGAAATGTATAATGGACTTGGCTGTATCAAATCGTGATCTTTAATGACTTGTCAGGGTTTTTAAAGAAGCATCCAGAGGTCATCGCATCCTGTGATGGTTGATAATTCATTGTTCTGCAGATGTGCTGCATAGCCCTTGCCCCTCTTCCAACCTCTTAGCGCCTATAGCTGCTGCTGCAGAGGAAAAACTCATCAACAAATCCCACAATCAAGCCACATTTCATCAACACCAATCCCAACAGGAGTGATAGAACTATGTTTGCTGTGTTTTGTTTTGGAAACCCTACAGTGGCCTTTTGATGGGAATCGCAGCTCTGTCCTGGCTAGGCAGCTGCTGGAGAGATCATCGTCTGCGTTTGCATGGCACCCGCTGAGAGGCCCGAGCACCATGGGACAGCTCTCCCAGATAATTTCCATAAATATGAGTAATGTGCCCCTTTTCCACTTTGGTGAAAGTCCCTCAGGGAGGACGTGGGGATTAATGCGTACGCCGTGACATCCGCAGACCAATAAGTTATCCGCAAATGTGTTTCCGGATTTACAGAGATTTGTTTATTGCGAAGACCAACATTTTAATGAGGACAGGATTTGACCCGCTGACTGGTAACGGCTTCCTTACGAAAAAAAGACATGGCTGGATGTGTTAAAGATAATAACTCATATGCTTGAAAACTGCCATGTTTAAGCCATCACCTAGCACATGGTGAGCATCTGGAGACTCTGCGTGGCATTATTCTGGGATAGAACAGCAATAAGTAACAGCATTTCAAATTACAAGTCTCTCCATCTTTAAAACTCATATCTATGTGAAAAGTTATGTTGTATGACTGAAGAGAAAGACAGCATAAAAAACAACTGGATAAAAATGAAACACAACAAAATAATGACTGCAAATTTATCAACTACTGTACTGAGGAAAACCAATGAGTCAGTTTCCCCAAACCACAGTTGTTTTCACATTTGTAGTCCTTTTATTTTCTCTAAACAGTAATAAAATAGATACTTTACATCCCGTTGTCACAGTCCATTTCGTTTAAGACTGTCATCCACGTCATCGTTCCTGTTTTGGCTAAGGTCACACTGCAAACCCTATATACCTGCTTTAGGCACAATTAAATTCCTACAGAAAGGTCTGCATGGGTCAGGGGACAGCTCATCCAAAATCAAAAGAAGCCCTATAAAACCCAATGCTTCCGCCAGTGTTGTTGAGAGGCAGTGAAAGAGAGGGATGGTAATAACTTTTTATAATTGTATGGACAGACAGGAAAGGAAAGAGCATAAAAACAGTAAAAACATCTAAGGCTTAGCTTCCTTACAATAAAGTGGTGTTTTTCTTACTATTTCACATATAACATGTGTTAGTTAATGTACACAACACAAAACATTTTTGCAAAGAAAATGTATTTTTACACAACCACTTTATTGCTGCATTTTGATTAAAAAAAGAAATGTATTTGAAACCAAAATTCAGGACATTCCCCATTAAGTTTTGGGATGGATTTGGAAGCCTCAGTTCTTGTTGTGGTTAGATAATATTCAATGCAAGAAAGTGGGAGAAATAATGACAATATTACACTTACATATAAAAGCTGAACACTGAAATGCGAATACTATATTTTAGAATCGTGAAATAAAAGGAGAGAAATTACTTCTGCAGCTGTCAGGGTTTAAGTAAATAAAAACTAAAATGAGCTTTACGTGTTTCAACAAGCACTTCAGCTCCCAAAAATTCATGTCACCCCATTCCCATCGCAGTCATTACAGATGCTTTTCCCTATGGGAATAGTGGGATCAGAGGGCAAGACCTCCGGTGCTTGTGATGGTTTATACTGACTAAACACAGCATAAATCGATTCCTCAGACATGAAAATATTTGAGTTGATTTTGGGTTATTGCTCTTTTGTAGTATGTAATTTGTGGTTCTGTGCTCACCCAGCTCTTCAAGCACCCCCTATACCTCCCCTTCATCGCTTCCACACACACACTGTAAGTTCAACTGTGCTCGGGACAGTAAATCAAACTCCTCCGAGGAAACCATTTATAAATGCCTGACATCCGGCTTCCTTTTTCTGATTGCTGATTACACCTCAGAGTTTTTGAATGCAGCTTTGCTAGTCACCTCAGGACCAGCGAAGGACAAGATCCTCCAAGCTGTAAATTAACCACATACATTATCTGCGGCCCCAAATTTGATCCGCTGATCACCGTCTCCTCTTTGCAGCAGGCGATGTGAGGCCTCCTATGCTGGAAATGATGAAAGAGAAGAAAGCTCTTAATGGGTTTACCAGCGTGCTGAATCCCTGCCTTGTCTAATATTAAATCACTGCTTATATTTCTTACAGCTGGCTAAGCCTCGAATGGCAACTCAGACAGAAGTTACAAACCAGCGCCTAATAAAAATATGGATTATACCTCAAAATAAGCCAACATTAGGCATCAGTGTGTGCCTGAACGGACACATTAATATTCTTGTATGCCCTCAGTTTGAGTAACGCCAAGGACATAACTGGATATGACATGCCAAGGTTAGGAATTTCTTTTACTTTAATGCAGTGGCCCTTCAGAGGTCAACTTCTAAGCGTGACATGCAAAGAACAAAAGACAATAGTACCATGGCTGTTTTAAGACTTAGGATTTGCAAATGAAGTGTATCGATGGCGACATAAATCAGGTTGATTGAATTTTAATAGCGGCATCTCCTCCTCTCACAAAGTTAAAGATGAATCCACATGCTCACAATGTCCTTTGTGAAGGTAGGTCAGTGAACGTACCTGAGACAAGGTAAAGTATTGTAAATAGAGCTGAAGTATCACATTATTTCAAAATGTCTCAAAGAGCTGCTTTATCATATTTTCAATAGATTATTATGATTTCTCCATCAAGCACTGAATAGAAACTAATGCAGTTTATCCTTAAATATGTTGGTTATGGTATTTGAGAAGGAAGGAAAAAAATTCTAATCTATCTAATCTAATCTAAAATATATTAATTAATAGTGTACAGTACTTAGGGTATTCATTGAAGTAACAGCAAATAATAATGTTATTGTACACAAGCAAATAAACCATTAGAGTACGCCTCCTTGGATCAGTGCCTGCGATCATACAGATAGTGATCTAAAACAGTCTCACTGAATTTTGTTAAATAAACACAAACTCACAGGCTGGTTTGCATTGCAGCCTTACTACTTAGAAGCTCTTTCTCCTTCAGTTCAGACTTTGCTTTAAGTCCCATCCTTGCCCAACTCTGAACATGTTGTAAAAAATGGGTAAAAGGCCTCTTTCATCAGTAATTGATAGGTGCTTGTTTTGGTTCAGTGGCCTTGTGTCAATCTTGCCACTATGCGTTAGGAATATATCAGAGCTGGAGCGCTGTGTGAAGGTGGGGAGATGGTGGAAACAAGTGTGTCATGACCAGAGAGAGTGGCACATACGCCATGCTTGTCAGGATGACTAATAGCCCAGGGCAACAGGTCTCACTGTGGGGTGTTAACAATCAGCCCGGCCTCAGGTTGTGTAGCCTGACAGCCAGCCACATGACTTGGACACAAGTTGGTCACCTGCACTTTGTATATCTTAACCTTTGTCTCAAGAAGCTTTAAAAACCTGGTTTCACCTTTTCCACTATAAAAGACAACACTGTTCCCAGGTGTTAAACATTCTTTACACTACACACAAGTTTCTTTAACCTTAATAAGAACTTTAGGTTAAATTAGGGATTGTGATAGCTGAAAATGGCCTTAACGCTTCAGATCAAATCATACGGCTCATTTAGTCTTTTTGCTTCAACTGAGAATCTTTATATGACAAGTCAGCTCAGGAGGCAGTTCATCAATTCAGAGTGACATTTACACTCCCACTCATCCATAGGGGGTAAAAAGAGAAACCTGCCTGCTCAACACACTGTGCAACAGTATCCCTTTTACATTTTTAGGAAATTCATGGTAGTACCCTGCATACAGTAGCCAGCACAGTCAGATGTATTACACGATTATGTATTATAATCTTGTAATCATGTTGTTGAATTATAACTTTTGGGCCATTATACAAAGTGTTGTGTGATATATTGTATAGCACAGTTAGATAATTAAGCAATATATTTAATCCAGAATAAATGACTTGCCCAGTAATTACCTTGTAATATTAGAATGGGTGAAACAATATGTTAACTGTAGGCAGCCACCAGTTGGACCGCTTTGTCAGACGCCTTGGCGAAAACTAAGATGCTTGTCTGTTGGCCAGCTTCCTGTACAGGGTGAATTGCCTCTCAGTGAACGTGACTTATACTCTGTCTTCCTAGAACTTGTTCTGTCACTGTGTACACGTTGACATCTTGACAGAAAAATACCTTTTACGACCTGATGTGCGTCACAATCTCCTAAAAATAAACCTTGGAAAGTAAACATAACTGTGGCTCTGATTGGATTTCTTTTTTTAACTCTCAATATTGGAATTGTTTCGGTGAAGGCCACAAGTGGAGTTGTTGCACGTACAGTATTTAGACCTGTCACGTCAGCACTGTGCCGGGCAACACTCGAGAGACCTGTTTTCTCCCAGACTTAGCAGTACATGCTGCCATTACACAGTACATTGAATATTATATACAGCTAGTCATGTGCATCCAATACCCCACATGTTGACAGTGAAAGATTCATGCATTTTGTTGACACAGAAATAACTACTTAAAGGCTGCTCTTTTTAAAATTGCAAGATGAGAGTAAATGCGATCTCTATAGCAAAGACATCAGTAACAAACACTAAAATTCAGTACACGCAATATGGAAAAGTTTTAAGATCATGTAGATAACAATTTTAAATTTTAGTTTTAATCACTATTTTCTAGGTACCTTTTACTGACCTATATATCTCTAGGTTTGCTGTAATTCAATACGTATTGTGAAATAATTGGTAACTGGCTGCGCAACACCTGAAACATGATACCTGAACATGTTGTACAGATACAGATTGGTGTACATGTACAGATGACTATCTATAAAAAATAACTAGAAGAGGAGAAGTCCAGGGTGCTAACCGTAGTGACGTCATTTACATAAAATAAATACAACACTGCTCCACACCCACACTCAACTGACTACTGGTTTCCATTTTGCCAACACTGGTTGACGTCTCTTCCAATTATGCCTGTTCATTTGCACATCAGTGTAACACCAGAGCTCAGGTTTGTTAAAGCAGTGTTAACAGCCAATTAGTCATGAGTAGAAGTGGCGGATTTTATGTTGCCCTGGAAGACAAGCGTTTTCCAACGGCATTTTATTTTCCAGGTGTGTTAAGCCGGTTTTATATGGTGTGGGCAGACCGCCTTGCCCACCCTGTAAACAGTTATGTAGAATGTGTCAGGACAATAAAAAAGGACCACCAGAAATTTGTTGTGAGATTTAATTGACTTCTATTCATAAGAAAATCAGCTTGCTGAGTACTGATCAGCCAGTTAACGTAGGCTGTTCTGGAAGGAAGTGTTGTTGTTTTAAAATGTAAACGTGTAACAGATCATATTGTAACATAGTATAAAATGTGCCAGTTGTCACCTTGTTCTCCTTGTTTATAAGCTCTTAATTTATTGTTTGTTTATGTGCAATTTGGTTCCATCAACAGTCTTTGCATCTATCTGATTGGACCAAAGCCAAACATGACAACTTTTGTTTCAAGAATCATTCAGTCATTGATTCAAAATTCATTCACAATTTGGATGGAAAGTTGGCTATTGTCATGGAAGGATATAAGATTAATACAATGTAATTAACAGCCTAAAATCTGAGATCCAAATGTACCAAAATTCAAAACACATGATTGGAAGCGCTTCTCACTTCCAGTTGAGAGTAACTTAATCATTAATGTTTTCATATTATTAATAATGTACTATTATGTTTCAAAAGGCTTGTTGGAAACACTTGACAAAACGGTACACAAAAATACGAGTTGTTACTGAGGAACGAATGAGGAACGAATCAGGAACGACCTGAAAATGAATATTGTTAATAAATAGTTCCTGAATAATTCTGAATCAAGGATTATACAGTAGATAATGACGAGTTACTAGAGAACAGACTGGGAGATACTACATTAATAAATCATTAGGTAATAATTAGTTCACAAATATCTATGAACTGGAATAATGACCAATTTCTTAATGAGTAGTTCCTGGTTAACTCAGCCACTGAGTGGCACAAATATAGTAACAAGTCATTAATTACTCATCACTTAATCATTAGTTACTCTTTTTTGTGTACCCTCAAGTGAAGAAGTACATTACACTGAGTAGTAAGTAGTCCCTCATTACATCATAATTACCTCACCTACTCACAATTTGTGTATGGTGAAAAGTGTCCCTGGCTTCTACTTCTGTAATGTTTGTAATCACTCAAGTATATCTTCAGTTGAGGAATCTACAGGTTAAACTCTTCAGTTGTGTATATGAATATACTTATATTTTATATGGTTGTAAAATTCCTGATGGTGCCTTTAACATCTGTAGTAAGGTGACTCGTGCTTGACTAAAATCTGGCATAAACGCCATGTTATGTTAAAATCTAAATGATATGTGTATCATATTTCTCTCTAGGCAGTTGTTTTTGTGAGTCATACAGTAATCTGAGGGGAATATTTTTCCTCCAATCCAGAGATGTGACTGCCTGAGGTCTTGGCAAAGTCCTGCACAGTCCGGGAAAAACTCCATTGAGCACTTGTGATTAAGTGTCTTTATTTAAGCCCATGAACTCAAACGAGCAATCAGAGCCAAACCAAGGCTCCAAACTTCCTCAAAATCATGTTGCTGGAAGCTCTGAGAAGTGTTACTGACCGACTATCATCATTTCTCTCCTGTCAGCTGGTACTGCACATTATACTTTAGTTGTTAGATTCACTAAAGTTACAAACGTTACTATTAAACAGAAGACATTTAAGGTTTTGCTTTGAAGTAATAGTGCCCTAATTTTTTTCTTGAGCCAGGCAATACTTCGACATTTCTGCCAAAACCTAAAATACACCCCTCTTTACAGGACTAAATACTGTCATATTATTATTGTAGCACATATTGACAAAGAAATTATGCATAATTATGGCAATGTCTTGTCCTAGTACATGGTATTTTCCTCTAAACCGACAGATCTGGGACATTCTGTCTCTTGGCCTCAATCCAGACATCTGCAATGGCCTCATTTCATTGTTCTACTGTGCTATCATGGCTGTAGCTCTGTGTATATACATAATATTTTATGCATGTATACAAAATAACATAACCTTTTAACCTATCCCAAATTTTAAGAAGTCTGCACTACTTTAAGACTTTCGAATCTGGTGCAAATAGAGAATAAAGAAGTGCTGAGACAAAGTCATCAGAACAGGTTGAGAGATGCAACATGTCTGGATGATAAAGCATGTTTTGTTTTCTGCGGCTTTTATGAATGAATTTATGTTCCTGTGTGCTGGAAGCCCAGTCTTGTCTCTACCTGTTTGACGGTGAAATTCCCACATTCTCTCTGTCTTGCTCACATCACTTGCCCTGATGAGCAGATAATGTCAAGGAAGTTGGATCATAGAAGTATTTTTATTTAGTCTATGATGTGCTTTGTGATAACAAAAATATATACAACACTGGAGCCTCATGATTTAACAGCCAACTACTTTCATTTGTTGTATTTTTCTAAATAAACTACTAAATGCTCCATTAAACTGTGTAAATTATGATAAGCTTTTAACAAGCATTGCTTAAGCGGGATTGAAAGGATGTGATTTTATCTGCCTACGTGTGAAACACAGGTATGACACCAGCTGGGTGTGGGGGACTAAGTGGGTGTGGATGTACAGGCATGCTAAAACACTATTTTTAGAACCACTTAAAGGGTGGATGAGGTCAGATCTCACTGGGTTAAACACAGCACACATCTCAAAGTGATTCAGTGGCACTAACTTTTGAGACCCGGACTGTCTGGTCAGCTCAGATGTTGGGGCAAGACCAGACAACAAACGCGAGGAAACACTGGATCACTGGCATGATTTTTCTCTTTAAAGGTGCACTGTGTAGTTTTTGACCACTAGGGGTGCTATGGAGCAGTTTTTAATTTTGCATCATGTGTTCTACCAGAGTACACACATACACACAAATGCGCACCACGAGCACAGTACTGATGTTATGCACATTTCTGCTGACTGCAAGTGGAGGTAACAGTTGGAAAAAATCATTTTTATTTTGTTTTTTTCACAGACAAAGGTTTACAAAGGATTGCTGATGGTTGGACAGTAAAGATAAAAACTGTAATCAAATAGTAATAAAAAAAGTTTTTAAAAAACTAAATGATAAAATAGGTAAGATAAGATAAGATATGGAGATTACAACAAAAAAGGTCAAACTATACAAATACTGTAAGTCTTTAAAGAAACTAAAAAAAAACATGATATGGTTAGCTATTCCAGAGTTTAGAGAGTTTAGAGACATAAATTTTCCAATAAAGATATGTCTACAGGAATGTGTCAGAAGAATGTGTTTTGCAAGCTTGAATTCCTTTTGTGATAAGCAGGACCATCACACATATGTCATTCATACTGTACATGAGAGCACAGCCAGGCATCTTAATCTTTTTGTTGATGACAGACGGAATTATACAGTCAACAGCTGGGAGCTCTGGGAACGCTGCTCTTGTTTCTGTGTTTTCGTTGTATATGCATGTACATGCATTTCTATGTGTGTGTGTGTGTGTCCTGCCAGTGTACCGTTTCTGCGAGAGCGCGTGTGTCACAGCAGGTTCAGACGGCCAACACACTAACCTGTTTAACTCACTCGGCGCCTGAGCCACTGATGGGGGCCCTTTACTGCTCCTGGCTGGTCCAGCCCCTAAAACAAGCTCCTGGGCTGCGGCAGCGGTTAGGACCCAAACCAAGCCTCCATTCACCTCATCAACCCAGCTGTTTATTTTCAGAGGCATTAGAGGAAACACTCGACAGGGCTTATCAGATCCAAACAGTCGCACGTCTTTGTTATTTTACACACAGGCCTCCTCTCAACTCAGCCTCATTTTCAGTAATTGTTTTCTTTCTTGCTTGGTAGAATAACACGGAGGGCTACATTTAACACAAGTGGTAAGGGAATCCGTCAGTGTAAACAAGGCAGATACAATACACACTGGGATTTTATCTGAGCCTTTTCTGTTATTCTATGTTTTTTAAGGGCAGGGCTGGAGCAAATATCGGAGTGTACATGTGTTAAAGTGAAATTGGTGAAATGAAATACACGCCAAAGACGAGGAGTCTTCAGCCTCCCATATAGACCTCTGTTTTTCTCAATAACTGCTTCACTAAACATCAGACCCACTCAGTGCTCTCTACTGGACTGATTGGCTGGCATTAGGGTGAAAAGTTTATAGTTAACTCCTTTATATTTTAATTCTAATTCATCTTCTTAAAGCAATCTATTGTCTGGTTTTCTCACGGCAGAACAGATATTCTTTGCTTCTTAAAATGTGGTGCAAAAAGTATGTTGTGATGCTGAAGAAAGGGGGAGTTGTTGTGACACTGTAGTACACATATTCAACATGGTGGCAGTGTTGCACTGTCTTTGGGACACCTGAAGCCCTCTGTGCCACTCAGTACCAAGCAGCTGGAGACAGTGCTGAGGATTATGAAGCAGCCATGTGGATCAACAGGCTGATTTGACCAAATAGTGCTGTACAGTGTGCTACACGTGTCGGCTTCAGCGTGCTACAGATTGTGATGCGGAGGCACAGATAATACACAATTGTCTGAGTTCAGAAAATAGTGAGTGTGCTAAATTATGCGAGATCTAATCATCCCTCCTTATCAAAGGAGACAGCCTCAGTGGAGAAATCAGTGAGTT
This sequence comes from Oplegnathus fasciatus, assembly GCA_003416845.1. NCBI lineage: Eukaryota > Metazoa > Chordata > Actinopteri > Centrarchiformes > Oplegnathidae > Oplegnathus > Oplegnathus fasciatus. Next base: position 1,099,922 of record NTHP01000055.1, read on the forward strand.
TTCAGCGAGCAGGAAATGTTTGCAGTCACTCATGACTGACAACACAACCTCTGTTCAGCCGCAAGGTCCTCAGACAAGCCAACGTTACAGCCGAGTATCAAGGCAAACATCGTCCAAATCCCCCAGTCCACCTCCTCATGCTGCCAGCAGGAGCTCTCGTAGAAGGGGCCGAGCTCCACTCTGCCAACTGCGCCATAAAATAAACACACAGTAAATCCAGCGTGATTAACATTAATCATGATCACGTCACTGCTAATGCACTGACTGAGGGCCATACAGTGAAATCACACTGACCTAGACGCTTTTCTCCTCGTGAGGAGGGGGTCAGCGCAGACGG
>NTHP01000055.1:1100496-1211521 GCA_003416845.1 Oplegnathus fasciatus
GGGGGCTTCGAGAACTACGCTGTGATAACGAATAAAAATTCAGTAAATGTGAAATTAAACAGGGGTGCAGTGAATGAGTTTCAGACCGCGAGTGACGTGACGCAAAATGCACAAATCAACATAGGTGTTAGACACGGTAAACTGCACTTTATTTGCGTGACCCCTGTATCTGGAGCGAGCACTGCTTTGAAAACATGCAACTTTTGGGAAAGACATTTATTTAAAAGGCTCTTTTCAACTGTGGCAGTGCCAGACACAGTTTGACTAAAAGGTCCCACAAGGCTTGTAACTTATTGTCGAGGATTGGATTTCAGCTAAAATTAGCCATCAGACCCAATTTATTACTCTGATTGAGGACTCTGAAAATGCCAGTAACGGGCTCCCCATTATATAAGCTAATCCCTGAGTCGAAGATATAATGTTGCAATTTAATTCAACCCACATCACTTGTGAGGCAAATGTGTAAAAGTGGTAGTAATAGTAGCTTAGGTTTCCCCAAAGTATTGAACTGGCCTGAGAGGCTTGGAAAAACAGCAAAATCCCCTACCAGTTTTATGGAGGTGGCAAAACAAGCGTCTTTCCTTAGGTGACTTGACTTATTAAACCCACTGGAGACTGTGAGTTATGAAACGATAGCCCAAACTCAAACTGCCACATTATAGCTCCGTTCTAGAACAAAATACACCTCAGTTTGGGGGCTGCAAACAAGATCTGCTCACAATTAAAGAAGTGTAACGTTCCTGTTCCATTTCATTCGTGATCTTAATTCAAAATAATTGAGTCCTAACATGGTGATTTAGCTAACTGTAATATGTTTAAGTTATAATCATCACTGAAACAGATATATTTAATATAGCACAGCAGCCATTCATAACCAAATGTTTCTGTTTATGAGGCCCGTCACATCAGTTTACCATCATAAATCTGTTCATATGTTGAACAGAGTGCACAGTTCTCTGTGCTGTAAAAGACCTCTTTTACATGTGTAAATTACCCTGTTTTATTACAAAATTCTTTATCATTGTACTGATCTATCTTTGAACAGTGGCAACAGTGTTTCTCCAGAGGCTTGCACACAAGCTCACCTGAAGACAAATGTCCTTTTGATGGAAAAGTCGTTTCCTCCTCACTGTTTAAACAAAGGTGTTGATTCTGGTGAAAATGACTGCTTCTGCTGCTGCTGCTGCCTCCCTCCCTGCATTTGCTCTTTTAAATATAAAACAAGCCAAATTGTGCCTCTGCTGAGTACACTTAGGCAGGACCTGTGCACACTCCAGCAATTATAAGAGATTATTTGAGTACTGCATCCCCCTGCACCCCACCCCAACACACACATACACTCCCTTCCTAGTTTTTCCACCCTCTAAACTCACACAACACGAGCAGTAGAGGATCATAATAGGTCGCAGTTTGAACAGGTCTACTGCTTGAAAGCGTACACTGGCACTGCTGCCAGGAAACAGTCTGTCCTGCCATACTGCTGCAGTACATGAAGACAGGAACTGCCCTGGCTCTGGACACGAACAAGAATACGGGCCAAACACCCCTTTCCCCCCTCTCCTAATGTCACGTACTTAAGTCCTAAGCGGGGTGTGTCTCACTATGCTGTGTCTGCATGGATAAGAGAGAGAGAGACTAGTTTTCAGCTTCCTGAATCTTCGCAATACGTGCAGACAACGACAAGGAAGCAGAGAAATATTGCTTTAGCAGCAGGCGCCGAATATGTTAACAGCTTTCTTGCTTTCTGCTTAGATTATCTGAAAAAGTTTTGCTTCCCAGGGTGAAGTATGGATTCCTGCGTGTCTGTGGTTGGCACACATGCACGTCTCGTGGCACAGATCCTAGCCCGTGGCACTGGCATCCTTCGAGCCCACACCCAGTGCCATGCTGCACACTCTTCACTGCTGACATCCTCCACTCTGACCAGAGACTGTAAACACCAATGGAATGGACCACACACACTCCCAATTTTGGAGAGAGCTGCATGGTGCAGGAGCATGCGTGAAGGAACACACACACCTGATTGGACTTAAAGGCCCGGTAATCAGTAATTTTGTCATTTTTTGACGATTGAATTACAGATTACATTCACATGTATTTGAAGAGTTTGAGCTGCATTTTGTGTGTTTCAAAATAAAGGTCCATTTCACCCGGATATTTACAACCATCACATTTTCAGCTGAAAGAAAATATTTAAAATTAACTAAATAATAATATTTCATTCAGAAAGACCTGTTGCCCAAGCTAGATTTTTATTAACAGTCAAAACAACAGATCTAACAGGATAAGTTTTACATTTTTAATTAATTGAAAAGTTGCATTTCTTGAATTAACTGTGAAACTCCTCAAGCTCCTCAAGTGATACTAATTTTGTGTTAATACATAGGTCATTTAATCAGTATATACAGCAAGATTGTTGTCCACCACGAATGATGAAATGCCATTGGGCAGATTACTGCTATAAGGTTTCCCAAAGTTTCTCAAAATATAATCAGCAGGATCTGAAATATTGTTACTGTTTTATTCAACTTTCATTTAAAAGAAATGATGAAATTCCTCAAAATGTACGATATTCAATGATTTAAAAAATCAGGTTAAAAATCAAATGAAAAAGGGTCAAATGATATGTTGTTGTAACACTTATAGTTTGAAAACTGCAGTGACAAGTGTCGTCTTGCAGCAGGACACTAAACAACTTTTTGATGCATGGGAACTTAAGATCTGGCAAAAATTGACCTTTTAAAAATCTGAGGCTTAACAAACAGGCGGCTGAATAAACAAACGGCAAACAAACAATCAAAAGAATACGAATTTCAATATCAGAGACAGACAGGTGTCCAGTGACAGTTTCCTAAATAATACTGGTGTAAATCAGAGTAGATGGCACAGTAATGCAGTAGGTGAGGTGCTGTAGGAAGTGGGCTGTTTGTACTGCACGACAATGTGTACTTTGCAGGCCTCTGTGGGTTAGAGCCGCGTGTATATAATGGCCAAGCTGTACAGTAGCTGACCACTCGGTGACAGATGCCAGCTGACAGGTGGGACCACAACACCTCTTCTAAATGTTTAACGCCCAGAGGCCAGAGCCTCATTTCTCATGCCTCTACAATTCCTGTAGAAAAGGATGCCAACATCTCAATTAAATTTAAACTGTCACTGAAATTATGGTACAAAAAAGGTATCTTGTGGTTCCTGTGAAAATATAGAAAATCTGCACTGTCATTTCTTGATCATTACAGAAACTTTCAACAGGAACCAACTTCTCTGCCTGGAGTGTTTTAAGCACATAATTAGTTGAAAGCCCAAGGCACCAATCAGTCACTGAAACAGAGTTTTCCGAGTTCATCCTGCCACAAGCTTTGCAGACTTAAAACATCTTTGCAAACACTCTCGGAGCACCGAGTCATCCTGTCTGCTGTTCCCTCCAGGAGGCAGTCTCACTTGTCGGGATTTACAACCCCAGGCAGGGCTGGCGGATAGGAACCTACACGGGAGGGTGTCGTGCTATCTCCAAACTCTGTCCTAACAAAAACTTCCCTGCTTTTTTCATTATCAGCAGCAGGTGTGCCCTTTAAAAACAGGGTCAAGTTGTTCCCCTGCACTTGATTCGAGGGGTGAGGATGAGGCAGGCAGGGAACAGAGCTCTGTGTCAGTGAGCACAAGTATCCCTGTCAGCTGACATTCATTGGACCCAAGGCTGCCATCATGTCCTCCATGTGACTCCATTGGTTTATATTGGACCTCTGTGGTCAGACTGGTTTCACTGGTGTGGCTGCAGCGGTGCCCTTTGCACTCAAGCTTACGTCAAACACGCAGCATACAGTAAACAGCTTTGCCAATCCATCTAAATATTAGGAGAAGGAATGAAAGAGGGACGGGATCAACGCGGTCCATGACTCAAAAGACCTTTCACATGGGTCGCGGCAGACTGCATCTCGCTCTCATAGCTCGGAGGGAGTTGCCAAGCTGCGTGTGTTTTCTCACCAGTTTTAAATAAACAAGCCCAATTCCAGATTTAATGAACAGGAAAAGCAGGCTGATGAGAGAAATTAATTTATTTGAGGACTGATGCCACATGATAAACAGTGAGCTCTTAGCGTTACTTGCTTATGCATTTTTGGAAGTGCAAATGACTGCGCGGTTGTCAGGGATTACATAGCAACACATTTGTAATAGCTGGTGAATTTGACAGTGTAAATGTAATTTGAAGGAATGATTTTAATGATATGGCTGTAGCCCAGCTGTGTCATGGAAAGTAAGATAATTCAAGAGATTATAGCCCACCTATCAATGCAGCTATTTTTAAGGCTATGAAAGGACTTCTGTTTGTTCGGTTTGAGGTCCTATAGCTGAACCAAGGTGAATCCCCCTCTCCTGTCAAAGCAACATTTGCATGATGGCTACAGAATGACACAGGCCAACATTAATACACAACCGCCCAGCCCCGATGAGAACTGCTATCTTCATGATCTGTTGACTTTGTGAGCAAATGAGATGAGTAAATGTTAAAATGTCTGAAGCATAAGAACGGAGCAGTTAGAATGCAAACATGACCATGTGATAACAACTGTGAACACATGTTCTTTAGATGAGCTGAAAAAAAAGATCTTTGTGTGAGAGTTGAAATACAAGTCACACTGGGTGAGCAACAGCCATAAATCCCTGGATCACGAAAGCCTTTGTCTTGGAGCTGCTGTAAAGCTTTATGTTAGTGTAACACGAAGGTCCTCTGTGCGTATAAGTGTGTTTGTATTACAGCGAGGGCAATGAGTTGGCTAGGTTGATGTTAGCTCATTGCAGATATATTGGGATCACATCGGCTCATAATTTAGTAAGAAATTGCAGTACAGAAATGCAAAATAGATGTGAGGTAATTCAGAAACATTGTCACCTTTACATAATTTGAGAGCACGGACAAGTTGATTCAACTTTAAATTTCCTCACTCAGTATACATCCTGGTCACAATTATATATAAAAAAATAAAAGACGAGCTCCGGATCAAGACTGTTTGATTGTGTATTTTTTAACACAATCAAACAGTCTTGATCCAGATACTGTCGGCTGATATATCGTTTTTAAATATCTTGTTTATTATTATAATTTTCTAATTTTCTATATCAGTATTGGCATCAAAAGTCCAGTATCACTTGGGCAGTAGTTTGTAAGTGTGTTTATCTTTGTATAAATGTATACATAAATGGACTACTACCACCTGTGTGCATGCATACAGTACATAAGTTTAAATGCAACACTGTGTGTACACTATGTGTCAGACCAGTTTGAGATATGTGTGATATATCGAAATGATTATAGCGTCATCTATTAAAAATAGTGTCCACTGGTACTTTATAACTTTATTTAATCAGGTAGTCTCTTTGAGATCGAGATTTCTTTGTCAAGACAGACCTGAGAGCAAGACACATTCATAATCTGACAACCAGCATACAAAAACAACACAAATAAGGCCAGGCAACAATAATCGACAAATAGAATTGATAAAAAAATTGTAAAAAAACAAAACATGGCTGCAGTAAAACTGTATGGGCCTTATTTAACCTTTATTTAGTCATTGTGATTAAAATGTCTTTTTCAAAAGATGTGATGTCAAGTGACAATTTAACTTTATGCTATCTGTCCACTCTAGAAGACTGGTTAGACAGTCATAATGGGAAATATAATAAATAACTCCCTGTAAACATTTATTGTCAAGTAAATCTCAAGTAAAAAGGAGCTCATCACTCACCAACACAAAGTGCTCATGCAGAAGTGCCTTTTACGCCACATTAGGGAAAAGAGAAATGTGCAAGAATAGCAACCGTGTCACTGATGATTTTTCAGGGGTCGAAAAGGAGGAGATATTAGAAAGAAAAAAAAACATGATTCCATGACACTATCCAGGGCTGGCTTTCAGATCAGAGGTTGCAAAGCCTTACAGCTTCAAGGCTTTTATCATCCCCAGCGAGGGCAGCCAGGTCGGAAGGATAAATGAGGAGGTGCACTCCACTTTGGTGTCAGGTGGGTTTCAGGTTCCCGCTCCCCAAAATGTTTTTAGTGTTGACTTTCACCTTGTAGCGTGCCTCCACCTCTCCTGGGCCTACTTATCATGTACAACAAGAGTGATTGATGACCTGGGGGAGTGATCATCAGCTTTGAGAGCCGATGCAGCAGTGAGCTCATAATTCTTTGACTGTGCAGAGATTAAATTAAACTGGAAACCAGTCCCAGCATCAAAGCTTATTACTTTTCCTGATCTTTTTAGAGAGTCGGTGAGACAGTGTAGAAACAGGTGCATGATTTGTTTGTCACCCGTGTTTGTCTATGTAAATATATGTCTATTTGGCGTGCCATGTACTTTTTTCCCTCTTTTTTTTTCTCAGCGACATGGAAAAGTGTAAAATGTAAAATGTTTAAACTTGCAGGTGTAATAATTTATGCACGTTTTCTTTCTTTCATTCTTTCTTCTTTAAACAGTCATTGATTAGTTATTTTCTTTTTAAAGCTGAAAAGAGATAAACCAATGTGTGTGTTTTGTATGGTCTACTCACTACACGTTGTTATAACTGATTTACATGCATGAACTGAGTAACATCGGTGAATTTGAATGTTTTATAGGAAACAAAAGGCTTTGCAACAAGGAAACACAAGGTGTGAAAAGAACTACAGTGCAAACATAGATAAAGTCCCTATTTAACTTATAGCTATGCAAATGCATTACAGTAGTTAACTCTGAGCTCCAGCTCAGCGGATGAATATGCTGATTTGTTTTTTATGGTTTATTTGAACCAACATATACGGAGTCAATAGGCATTTCTCTGCACCTGTGTTTTTGTATGCATCTATGCATCTGAATCTATTTGTCAGCATCAGTTATCATGGATTTTTCTGATTTTATAAATTAAACATTCAAGTAAAAATGTTTTAAATTTTTTAAAGTGTATTCTTAATTTCCTCTTAACTTTCCAGCCACAGAACATGACTCTTTTCATCAAAGTTGTTCATCATGCCTTCAATTTCTTCTTATCGTTTTGTCGCCAGTAATTTGATAGTAGTGAATAAACAATGATCATCTGTTTTAGCAGTAGATTTTTATTGGTTTATAGCACAGGCACATTTCTGTTTGACAGATACAGGGTGGGGAGATTGATGCAATGCAGCAAATGCTCCGGGTCACATTCAAATCTCCAAAACATGACATGCAATCAAGCCAATGCAGCCACCAGGCCTTAAAAGCTTTCCCTGCTAAGCACAAAAGGAAATATCCACCACATGACACAGCGTTAGATACGGTACCATAGATATCACTCTCTTCCAGTCTTCGTTTCACGCATGTTTAAACTGAATTAATCCTGTACATCACACATAGTGGTGACATATATGGGGCAAGCAGGTGGATGGACTCCTTTGTCAGGCAGGCGGATGGTCAGACAGCATGTCTGTAGGCAGGTCTGGCTATCCTGGAATGTGCCTCTTTGATCCCTGGATTATGGTTTCATCATTTGGGCTGGGCTCATCTGCTCTTCTCTGATCCAAGGGGCCCCTCAGATCCTATTGATATATTACTTGTCTGTCATAATATGCAGATCGTATCACCTGCATGGATCTTCAGCTAGGATTAAACATGCCCAAATTTGTAATATTATACTAGTATGAATTAGTAAAATTGTGTAGAAATGATCTTTCTACTCTAAAATTGCAAAAAGTTAGTTTTCATAATTGAAAACAAATAATAAGCTTAGTACTTTTGTGTGCATAAAGTGCAATGAACAATTATAATAAAATTCAACATGTTTTGTTTGCTGCGAGACACCCACAACAGGATTACTTTTTAGTCACAACAAAAGCAAAAAATACACCCAAATTACACCCAAACAAAATAAATTCATATCTTGAACAGTCGCAGGAGAGTGTAGAGGTTTTTGAACATATTAAAATCATACAAAAATGAATTAAAAAACAATGTAGTAATTTTCATGGTTTCTACCTAAATATCATAAAAAAATATAGAATCCCCAAAAGGTACCTGCAGAGTAGAATAACAGTAATAGTAAACAATGATGAAGCTTCAAACTGGTACATATACACCCAATCAAACAGAATAACTATCCAATTAATTGCCAGCATCAAAGGATTACAACTATTTTACAAGTACCATTTTACAAGAGTATTGCTACAGTAAAGTGAACGTCCTGTGACAAAGTTAAGCAATCAGTAATGTTTTTTTATGAGGCACATTCCTTTGCAAAAGGAATGCCAACCAAGTGACCTCAATAAGAAGAACTGTGCAGCAGTGGCTGTGTGGCTGTGGGCTGAACTATGCACTGAAGTAACCCATCAGGTCTTAAATCCCCTCAATCTATTGGTTCTACTTCACTGGCCCCTCCTGTAAGACCATGTTGTCATGACTGTTCTCTTTACCTTATTTTTCTGCAGCAGTGCTGATAGTGTGTTGAGGTGTATGGCTGTGGAACTTAGCTGTAATAACTCTGGCTAGACCAATAAAAGGTCCGTTATGATAAAGGTTAGGTGAAAAAATGGACATATCATTAAACAGTGATGTCTGAACAAGGTGTGGTTAATGATACACCACACATGTCTTTCCTGACTTATCTTTACAGGACTGCAAAATAACTAGCAGTCCTAGCTCCCAGGTTTTTGCACAAGCAATATACAGTATAAACACTATGTGCAATGCATTTCAGTATACACAAAGCAAAAATCGTGTGGCATTGATAATGTTGTCTCATGAATGACATGAGGGATCCATAAATGTCTGTTTCATTTTGTTGTCATCCACACAAGAACAAGTTCCCTCATGGTTTATTTGAAGTGACCACACTTTGCATTCTACATGTAGGAAAATATATAAACTATTTTCCTGTCTGACACCACAGCAGGGCTCCATCAAACAACCTTTGGGGCACAGATTCTGACAAACAGAGCTCCTTCACATGAACTTCAGACAGCTTTTGGTCTCCACCGCTTCTGATGAAATGGCTTTTGCATTCCTGGCAAGGGTGAGTCAGATAAAGAGACAGTACAGAAGAACATGTAGGTTTCTGTTCAGTCGACAAGCTTCCACTCACGCTGTACGGTTTCATCCATTGGAGGAGAAACACATGAGGAGTGCAGATTTGTTCATTTCAGAAGGTTTTTTTAATCTTGATTTCAGCAGGTGTAGGGATCTTTCATTCATTTGTAGCCTAGAACGACTGTGAATATACAAAAAAAAAAGGAAATATTGTACCAAAAGTTTCCAGATTTTACTAAATAATTAATTTTACTGCTATCATGCCTAATGCCACTCAGTTGGAATAGATGTTGATCTAGGAGGTCCATGAATTGACTTTCCTGCTGAGCGTCACTCACAGCTTTCTCCACCTTTGGTGCAAACACAACTTGTGTTTTCCTTTTAGTATAATTAACATGTCAGCACAAGGACTCGGCCATTAATCTACTCTGTTAGGTGAGCCACTTGAAGAAATTAATTTACAATGTGATGTTTATAAATATATTATTTTAGGGAAAGTAATGTTTGTTACAAAAATTATTAGTCATAAAGACTAGAAAATGTGTACAATGTCACAATAAGAAGTTTGTTCAGATTAATTTAGAAAAACAAATAATCTTCCACATTTGAATATTTCAGGAATAAGATGAGTTAACTAAAATGAGTTATAATTAAAATGATTAAACGTATTTATATCATTGCTGTAAATATGAATACCCTTATTGAACCAGTGAAGCTATTTCACATCCCTACAGAGAGCTCAGAATGCAGATCCTACAGTAAATGAAATATCCTTCACCACCAGCACACAGTATACCTCCCTGAACCTCAGAACAGCTCTCAGACAATAATTACAGCCTTTTCATGTTTCATGTGTTTTACATTTCCTCTTTCGGATGACAGTGCAATGAAGCATTCCTCCACAAGTCCCACAAAGTTTACCCAAGTGTAGTTTGGAGGCTAAAGCTATTATCTGAGTATCTGCTGATCAGACAAAAAACTAAAGAGTGCTTGGAGAAAGGCAGCAAGAGTGACTCTAAACAACTGTAAGCCAAGCCAAACTGAATGTGTGTCATTAGTGACAAACACATGTATTTAACATTTATTGTGGGAAAATAAACACATGCAGTGGTAAGTCAAATATTTGCCATTCTCAGCTGATAGGTTACGAGTCTCATGACTCAGTTAGTCATGTATGCAGGTTTATGTCTCTGCGCTATAACATCAACAGAACCCGGCTTTGATCCAGCCTCAGCTGAGGCTTACAGTCTGAGCCACCGTTCAGTTACAAGGTGGGTGTGCTGAGGATATACTGTGGCTTCCTTTGTGGCAACAGTCTCATTTTGACCCGTGTTTAAGGGGAATATAAAAATTTACCCTGTATTTTTACCCGGCACGCATTTAATCCAGTGACAGTTTCCTGCCGCAAATCCTTCCTGTCACACATCACACATCATGTCGAAAAATTTCCCCATAGACCAGTCCTTGCATTTACACCGCATGCGACTCAATAGATATACGATTACTCAGACACTATAATTAAACCTGTGTTATGAATGTACACACCCTTCCACATACCTTTGTCTTTAAAGTAAGTGAGTGCAATTAGATCCCCCACCTGTCAACTTTGATTATCAGGGAAAGCACCGTTCATGGTAGAGATGAATAATTTTTAAATCTAATCAAAGGGAGTTGGTTATCTGTCTTTTTTATCTTTCTATACACTGAACTGTGTGAAAAATTTGATTAAACTATTTTGGAAATCATTTGTGGTTATCATTGCGTTGTCTTTTAATAAACACGAGTATATATGCAAACATAAATACAGTATATAACAAAAAAAGTAAAGAAATAGATGTTCTTTTGTAGTGTGAAATGGGACATATTCAGGATTTTTTCACACACAAACACAGACAGATGCACACAGACACATACTTATCGAATGTTCAGCTTTTTCCTTTCTGATATTCGTCCTCCAGACAGTAGTGCAGTGGGCAGGAAGCCAACAATCTCAGACACAGACAGTATTAGGCTGCTGTCTCAGCTAATACTCAGACGATACATCCTCCAGACCGCGAGTGATTCATTCTGGGGCTGTCTCACAGACCCTTTCGTGTAGGAAGCATCTTTTTACATAACCAAACCACATAACTACAATTAATCAGTCCGTGCAAACTTAATGCTGACTTTTTAATACTTTCCAAAATTAATGAGGTATTTTTTGAAGATGCTCACTTTTTATCATATTGCTCCTCCAATATCAGTTTGTCATTGGGAACACAATAGATACACTTTTTAATGAGAATGACACAAAGTAGCTACTCATCCTGACTGTGAGATTTGACAAATACTGTAACATGTGAGTGAGACTGATAGAAGACACTGGCCAGACAGACGAAGTCAGCGCACAATATGAGAAGGAACATTTGCTGCACAATCTAAGGGATGCAGAGAGGGCCATGAAACTGCCTGTGCACATTAGTTAAAAACTGGGAGTAACAAAGGAAGAAACGACAGAAAATAATAATTGGCAGAAACAATCCATAAGGGGGATGCCACTATGTGTTAATCAGTAATTCAGGGAATACTTCAATGCAGGAAAATATGAAAAAATAAGAAAAGTCAGTGTGTTTTGCCATTACACAGGTAGTCTTTATGGCAGAACTGCACCTGATTGTGCTAATTATTAGGCTTTTGGTGCTAATTTAACTCGTGTCAAAACTGAGTCTGGTCACAAGCCTATTTCATGATTGGGGTCAAAGGTCAGATAAAACTTAGAGCGTTCTGCTGCTTTGTGGTGTTCCTTTTTTCAGGGGGAAATATCTCTGTCTGACCTTAAAACACATCTACTTCCCACTCCTCCCCTCACACCCAACGCACCCTCCCACTCATTTGACCTCTGACAACTGGGGCCCCTGTGCCACAGCCTATTGATTCCTTGGCATTGAACTTGAATCTTGGGGCCACAGAGACTACAATCAAAGAGGCATTGTCTCTCTCGAAGACAGATTGCAGACCAAACAATACTTGTTCACTTTCCCTCATTTCTCCATTCATAGAATGGACCACTTATCCTCAGCTGTCCTGGACTTTTTGACCATTCAGTTCATGTGGAATGCATGCATTTCCTGTGTATAGAAGATGTCCTATTTACTCTGACGGATCACCGGATGATAACGATCTTCATACGCCCCTTGGTGTAACCCGACCAGTGTCGGTGGCAGGAAGTCAGAGAGGTCCCTCGAATCTACTTACAACGTCTAACATCTATATTATAGCGTAAGATCAAATATATTTCACATCTGGACTCATATATTCAATGTATTTAACTTGAAAAGAATATAAATCTAAAATGCTGCTTTATATTTGTGCCACACTGATTAAATTGTCAGCAACTCACTGACTGCCTCTAATTACAAATAGATTTCACTGTCATCACCCCTATAGTAGCAATGTGGCAGGCAGAGTGGCATTTACTGTATATTAAGAAGGCATGGCATAATTAGAAACTTAATTTTTCAGCATAATTACAGGAAAAAGTCTTAATGATTCCTGTGGAACATCAGTATGAAAATATATGGTTTACTTTACCTCGAGCTCTGTTGAAGCAAATTAGAAATACATTCACTGACTTCTGCTGGTGTAAACAGGAGGCATCTGAGTTTCATTACAATGAAGAAATCAAATAAACAGTAGCCTGAAGAACACTGGTGGATGCACGCTTCATTAAAAAGCAATGTTGTTGTAAGTGGCTAATTAACATGGGGCACCCTTTTGGTTTGCCTACCGTAAATATACAAATTAATGAATATGCTCCCTGATTGGTGTGAGAGCGTATGCACAAATCACTCGGTACACATTCTGTATTAAAGCCTTGCACTGAAAAGGACTAGAAAAATACCTGCACTCAACTTATACCTTTACCATTTGAAATTTAACTGAATCTGTTCCATTCAGTTCACTCACAAATATGTCAATGACATGTAGAACTCTATTCTATGCTACAATTATTTTCTTTAATGAATACAAAACTGCTAGAAACTAGAATGCTAGAAATTTTGCAAAGTAGAGGATTCCCTCTTTATCAGTTTTGTTTAAGATTGTTTCATTTTTCCACTGCTCCTGTTTCATTCCCTCGACCTTGCATATATTCACAGTACAAAAGGCAACTTTTTAAGGCCAATACGCCTCTAAGAAGTTCAAGAAATGATAAGCAGTTTATGACATTTAAAAACAGAAACAGTGGAAATATTCATTGATTGAACAGTGTGTACTTTCACACCGACCCTGTCTGTCAGTTTCTTGTGAAATGTGAATTCCAGAAACCAATTAAGTAGATTTCTTTGATAAACATGAGGAATATGGGATGCATGAACAAAGCGATAACAGTAAAGCAGGTCAATTGCCCTAAATGGGGATGTGACCTCTGCAAGTCTGCAAGGCAGCTGTGTCAGGACCCTGTTAACCCTGTTGGTTGGGAGACTGTGCACAGGCGGTAGAGGAAGCTGGTTAAACTGGAGGAAACTCATGAGAAATATATACCGTTGAGAGAACATATTGTCAGTCATTTTCCTCACATGAATTTTACACCAATGAGTGTTGAGGCTTCCCAGCTTCCCACCCAAAACTGGCAATTGTGTTCACTGGAAAGTCAACCAAACCAGAAGTGCTGCTACTGGGAATCAAACCCAAGGTCTTTGCAGCAGGCCGAGAGAATTTTACCCATGCATCCTCTCTCTCACACTTCTGACTCACCATGTTCAGCTGACATGCAGTGGTAGACGTGATGGGCAAGGTTTTTTTTTTTTTGTCTGCCTCAGCTTGCCATCACTGGCCACCCACTTCCTGTGCCAATGCAATTAAAACAGGCTGTCTCTCTCCCCAGGGGAGAGTGATCTGAGTCTGGTTTAAGTGACTTAAGCAATGCCAACTCTTTTTCATGCTTTCTCCTCCTAAGCGTCAACCTCCTTCCCAGGATACTCCTGAGACTGGTCTCTTCAAATTCATCGAGTCGATATTGTTAGATGAGGCAATATCTGATTTTCTGAGAAGGGCGCCATCAGTGGGATTCATCCTGAGGACACACACTATCTCTCTTCTCTTCCTGTTTCCTAGAAATCATAGAGCATGAGCCCAACTCTGGAAGGTTCGTGTTCCACACTCATGACACAACTATTGGAATATGTCTGTCTTGGCAACTGAATCGCATTCATAGGCATCAAACATGTATTTCTGCATTCCCTCCCTTGCAACAGGAAATACCAGCCAAGATGTTCCAGTACTATCGTCTCCTCTCTGGCTCTTGTAAACATGACCAGACAGAGTCTGTGGAAGGACTTGAACAATGACAAGCACGCTTATCCAAATGATAACCGAGTCCCCACCTGCACACAAGCTGGACTCAGGGAGGAGATGCAACAAGGTTGTTTTTTCCAGATTTAGCTTTGCTTCTGCTGGCTGATAATTACTGTCTTTGTGTCGAAGGAGAAAGCGTAATGTTATCTCCCTTCAAAAAACAGTCTCTTCTGGATGTGTACAGTTTTGTTCATGCTTTGTGGCATCAGGGTCTGCAGTGCGTTTCCGTCCCAGTAAGTGATGAGACAATTGCTGTGTTGTCAGTCGTTGCACCAGCTCTCAAACTCAGAGGCTGACTCATTGCATGGTTGATGCCATTTAGAAGGTGTATGAGGCGGTGGGTCATGCTTCTCTCAACAATACTTTAGATCTGTAGGGTGATTGGTGCTGAGAATGACTGTAACAAAACATTGTGACAATGAAAGACTGAATAACTGGGTCAGGGCCTTTCACAGCAACCTAGGAAGCTTTGAAAGATGAAGTTGTGAATCTGTGATCCTGCAGTGCCAACAGCCAACAGCAAGTCTACCATGTTACGTCGCAGTCATATATCCCTCCCTGTCGTCACAAATTGCCATTACAGTATACAGCTAGGGTTAACATTTTCAGAGTGCTTTTAGAGCAATTGCTCCTGAACGCGTGTGGTTTGATGACTGTTGTATGTCCATATTCAGGATGCCAGGTAGACAAAACTCTGAGAAGGTTGAGATGAAGTCATCATGTCAAAACTCATCCATCAAGCACCAAACAAACAGTAAAAACATTCAGACAAAACAGCCCAATTTCCAGGCCCTCAGTAGCATTGATCATATCAAAATGTCATAATAAGCAATAACAGAAATAGAGATTAACAGTCTCACTTAAGAGTACTGATTAAACATGAAGAAAAAAGGTCAACTCAGGCGTATTGGATTTCATGCAGCTTACATGGATGGCATTTCTTTTTTCTAAAGTTTCTCTCTACAGTGTGAAATAGGGGAGCGACGGTGATTCAACCTCTCATATGTCAACCTTTTGCACACTTCCCTGTCCAAATAGCCAATCAGGATCCATTTAGGCAGCAGTGGCCTGGAACAGGAACTGACAGGCCTGGCAGAGGTGTTCTGCGCCACATGTGAGCCATGGAAGTCCTCAGCAGTCCAGGGATGAAATCCATACTGTGGTTTGCACAGACACTGCTGATTACCACACTGCTGGTGCAGATGTGCAGGACAAGGTTGTCAGGTCTAATCGTCTCATGGACGGAGAGTGAAGTCACCCCAATAATGAAGAATTCCTAGAAAGTTTTATTTATTTCAGCCCTTAATTAATTTGCCACTGTTGGTATACAGTCAAAATCCTCTTTTTTTATTTTAAGAATGCTTCCTATGGGTATATTTGGACTTCAAATGAATTATCATTTTTCTCTTTCTTGTCTTTATTTTAGAAATGTCAATCTAATATTTCAAATGAGTTACATTTCTGTGTATTTAAAATGTTAATTGCATGCATTATATGAGCAAAAGCACAGATAAGAGCGCGATAACAAAAAATGTATAAGATAAATGCATGGTTACCTGGTAACCGGCACTGTTATTTTGTTCTTCATTATTTTTATTTATTCTATGTAAACTTTAGCCCGTGGACCGTGGTTCTGCTGCCAGATCACCTTTCAGGAGGCCTGCAATTTCAGTGTCCTGCCTCCACGCTTGGATTAGTTTGGTTTAAACAAACTGGCTCTGGGCTTTGTGAAGCCATTCAAACCACAATCATTGTTGAGGGCCCAATCAGACACTTTATAGTCAGAAGTTCTCTTGCCTCCCTGTTTTTACACTTCTGATGGTAATGGGACTATTTTTAAAAATAACAATAAGATGCATAAAGTCATATTAGTGATAATTAGATACACTTTGTGATGACATGGGCAGAAATTGCCATTGTTTTAAGCTCAAAATTACATTTTTCTGTACCTGAATTTATATGTTTAATCACCTATCCTTTGTAGCAAATTTTACAATAGCCTTTCTAGTATACAGTTGTGATAATTGATAATACTATAACAGTAATTGATAACAGTTACTGCAGCTGCCTGGTATGATTTGCTAATGCTACAGTGTATGAGGTTAAAAAACTATTCAGACAAAACTTTTCCAATAAGCAAAAAACAAACAACATAAACAACATTCTGTAAGATGTATCCTCTACAACTTGACTTTTGTTCTTCAGTGCTGAATGAGTGGTTTGAAATGACCTGCAGTGTACTAAGCACCAAGGCACCATGCAGGCTAGCTTCACTGCTAAAACTTCCTCTTTTAAAAGCTGGACTCCAAATGAGCTTTCACATGAAACCCTTTGTTTACAGAAAATACATGTCAACCTGCTGGGCAATGCTCAGATTTAACAACAAAAACAACCAAAAATGTCCCGAGACTCTCTCGTGTTTACTTTGTGAACTTTGCTCAATTTGTCTCAATTGCTCAGTCACGTCACTGAAACTGTATATGTCCTGTCAAAACGAGGCAATATATGACAGATCACCCTGACTTGATTCATCTAGAATTTGGCATGTTTTAAGGTTGTGTACTCTTTCCATGGCGCCACACTAAACGGCCTAACATTTAATTAATTTCCCTTTATTTACACTTGGTCTTTGCTTCTCTCTAAAAGACAAAGTAAGCCTATGCATAAAGCAGGGGTTTTAATTATCATTGAATACCAATAAAAGGTTCCTGCCAGGAAAGCTTGGCCAGTATTTGGTTTGCTCTGAGTCCAACACAACTACAGTCCCATAAAAACATTATCCATTTACATTCCATTCATTACCACCTCAGGACATCTTTGAGTGTTGCTCCAAATGTTTGGAAAAGCACATTTTGAGTTTGAGAGTATTTTATGCCTTGACCCAGCAAACCTTTAATTTTACACTGAAACCTTGGATTCCAGGAAGGTACTTGCATCGGGCAAAAGGGGCCTCATCTCATCTAAGGCTTCTCAAGTATTTCTCTGAATATCCTCCAGGGTCTAAGTTGTTTATTAAAACCCAAAGCATGACTGTTTTTGCAAACTAACCACAATCCATCCATCATCCTATAGCAAGTAACCAAATTACACTTCTTCCACCTAGGGACTTGAAGACAGAGTACTGCTTCCTGCATGCTCAGAGGGGATAAAGGTGTTCGGAGAGCCTGTGTTTGATGTTGCACAGAGACACCATGTAAACATCATCATCATCACATACAGGGCATGTACAATCCGACTTACTTAACTTCAAACGTGGAAACAGAAATACTAAAACACCTCTTGACATCTTTTTCAAAAGCTGATCAAATGTCCAGCGAGGAGAACATGTACAAGCTAATGAACTGTATCTTTAGTCTGTTACCAAATAGAAACACTTCTAGCTTTATTGTAAATGTCTTTGGCTTTAGCTCTCATAAAATAAGAGCAAATAATAAGGCTCTAATAAGTTACCTCTGTGCTAACACCCCTCTCCCTATGCCCAGTGTATAAAGTGCGATTAACGCACAGCACTGGACTGCATCTTAGAAAGGTAAGTGTTGACAGAACAGGCAAGAGAAGTAGTCTTACCAAACAAGAGAGATTCAACTGAGAATCATCGTGCCTGATGTGAGAAAGGACAATAACAAAACATGGAGTCAGAATTTTCACACTGTATTCCGTGTAGGACTGTGAAAACATTTCTTTTTTCTTGCACAGGCATCCTGCATACTTTATAAATTAAACCATCAGTGTGAGGACAGGTTGATGACGTCATTCACGGTCGATTTCCAGCAGCCGGCAGGGCTTTGATTAGAGCAGTAAATCTCCTCCTGTTTGTCTGTCCTCCTGAGTGAAAGGGCAGCTCAGTGGTCAGCCCTCCATATGTTGCTGAATATTGTCTGTCTTTAACTGGGCTTTGTGGAAAGGCTTGTATTTGCCAACGCTGGAGTTATATTTCAAGTGCTGGAAGCATTATGTACTGCGGTTGTGGATGATTAAAACAATTTAAATTTGCAAGTTGATGATCGGTAAGAAAAGGAATCCTCACATAACTGCTATTTAGCTGAACAATTTAAAATGCCAATAATAACTATGCCAGTATCTGATGGCCCATGCCATTACTACTGATTTTTATGGGAGCTACATTTCATTTCATGTTTAAAATATAATATTAATTTGTGTTCCAGAAGACTATGCATTTTCGTGGCAGTCGGTTTTGATGGACTGACAACCACATTGCTTTAAAACACAATACTGTATATATATAATAAAAACTTGCCTGAAAATTGTACCAAACAACATAATCAATTGCGAAAAAAGGACTGTAAAATGTATTTGTTTAAGGTAAAAACTTATAGGCAATAAGCAATATCCCATTGGTGTGGCAGAGAAGAAATCAATGCTGGGACACTGCTCTGGCATGTTCTCTTATCAGTGCTCGTACCACTTAAAGAGATCTCTGCTATGGCCTGAGAGTCTAAAGAACAGCAGCCGAGCGAGAACAAAGTCCACAGTCAGAGCTGTATCGCAGTGCAACAAAGGAGAGGGGAAGGGACTGTGAATATGAAACCAGCATCGTAACTCCTAGCACTACACCAAATATGCTAGGTCTTGCATCAGCTCCAATTGATCGCGGAGGTACCACGGGGGTCACATTCACCCCCACGTCCCAAACCTGTGCAGAATATAATGAATGTTCAGGACTGTCTCATTACTCCAATGTACACATGGAGAGTAACATTGCATCCCAACATGCATTTGACTGTTGTCCAAGCTGTCGTTGCTCGGGGAGCCTATGGTCTTAAGTGCTCAGCCGGTAAACAAATCAGGGTTTATTAAATACACACTTGTCACTCTCCACTAGCCATGCATGGGAAAATTTATTTTGACAAACGTTGCCCCACAAGACTTAAGTGTCCCCGGCTGACGCCAACAGATAAATACCTCTGAATTAGGAAATGGATTGAGTTTAGCCAAGGTATGCTTTTAAAACATGGATTTCTCCCTATCCCTGTGGCCTATCTAAGGTCAATAAACAGTCCATGAGTGACGCATCTAATTGCTTAATCTAATTGTGTTGCTTAAGTTTAAATGTCTGACTACTGTACATTAAGGCTAAGCGGTTAGCTAAAAAAAAGTGTCAAAACATGTTTATTTACAAAAGTGCTGATTAATAAGTGTGTGGGAGTTCCCAAAAGAAAGAAAGAGAGAAAGAAAGAAAACAGGTAGAAACTGGATGAAGAGAGAAAAAAGTTAAAGGCCCATACTGAATAAACATATGCTGTCAAAACACTTAAGTCACTGAAACATTAAGAGAAAGTATATTCTTATGTACATACAGCATGCATGCATCTGTGCATGAGTGTGTTTATGTGCCTGTGCCACATACAATATAGCATGCTCATGTGCGAATATGTCTTCAGGACTGTGAACATGCATTCAAATGCACTCATTCTGGTGAAAAGGTCAGACTGAACAAATGGGAAATCTTTACTCATGTCTGGGCAAAGGTGCATATACATCAAATTCATGTGACACTTTGCATACATTTACTATAAGTGAGGTCAGGAGACTGAAAATAGTCCCTTCACCATCGTGGCATCTAGGAGCTGTCAGTTGCCAGGATTTTTTAGGCCACACAGAGGGAGTCCCCTTTCATACAGCCATCTGTCTGATCGTTATACAGCAGGGCTGCAGTGGCACAAGTGAGTTGTCCAACCTGCCAACCGGCAGCGGGTGATTGGGCAGTGGAAAAAGCAGTCACTCTGTGTGTTTGGGCGTGTGTAGTGAAGAAGGAGTCAAGCTTGAACCAGTGCTTGGTACGGCTGGTAGCACTATATTGCTCATGCTGCCAGAAGAAAGCATTACAAGAGCCTAAAGTGACAATATAAGGGATTGAGGGGAATTGTGTTATTCTTTACTCTACTATTTAAGATCTTAGCCTGTTCCCTGCTCTCCAGCAAAGCAGAACATTATGTGTTAGACCACAGAGTGTGGGGAACTGCAGTGAGAGCTTCCAGACCAGAAGGAGACCTTCCCTATTACCCTCAAACACGCACACACACGCACACACACATGCCAAGTCTGTGGCAGGTCTCACCATGTAAGGTACCAGTGGAATCGTGGTCTTTGAGGCTAGACAAAAACACAGTGAAAAGGTGGGAATGATAATAATAGCAGGAGTGTATTTCATTTACTTTGCACTACTCTGGCAGTTTTGCTAAATTGATACTAAACTTCTCTGCTCCTGTTACATATTCTGTGTTTTAATGGTACATACTGGACTTTGTCACAGCTGACAAAGCTCTGAAAAAAAAGAAAGAAAATGTAATAAATTTTTTGTTTGGGTTCTCTTTACTTTTTCTCTGGTAACTGATCCCATATGGTCAGTGTCACATGTAATCTTTGTTGTAGGTCCACAGAACACAGCCAGGTAGGTGGACAGGAGCTTTGCAAGGAATTAAAAGAAAACGAACATCCCTGCACAATCACATAATGTATTCACATTTAATACTATTTACATTTAAAACAGTTCCGGCCAGTCCTCATGTAAGTCATACAGCAAGAAAGGGTTGTTTGCATTTCATGTGGGGCTGTGTATGTGTGTGTGTGTGTGATAATACTAGTGTGCCACTGCTTTTGTTTGGCAACACTGACTTGACTTTCTAAGCGGAACTCAATAATTAATTAAGAATTCTTTTATATTTTGTCCCCTCTTTGTTTCCTATTGGTTTTCTCTCTTTCAATTTTGTCTGCAATCAACTTTTAACATCTCTCCTTTTTCTTCTCTCTTGTGGGCTGAGTCATTACCATAACAACAGAGTGAGGCACAAAAGCCCTATGGGCATGTGACAGAGTTGTGGGATGGGGGCACATGGACTGGGAGAGAGGGAGAGAGGGAGGAAGGGAGAGAGAAAGAGAGAGAGAGAGAGAGAGAGAGAGAGAGAGAGAGCCTGCCCATGCTAATATCTGCAGCTGGGCCTTTGGTTTTGTTCTCTATGCAGCTGGGCTGGATGAGAGAGCCTGGATTCCAACACACCCCCATCGGCATAAATCTTGCCATGCTTGAGGCTGCAAACACTGCAACAATGCCACTGGGTCATTCTATGCCAAGTCGGCTGGGTCTGCACACACACACACACACACACGCACTCACATGCTCACAAATAAATTGTTGTTGTGTGGGGTTGTTTGTAGCTACCAAGGCGTTTTTGTTTTTTGTCTTGTGGGATGAATATATTAATCATTTATCATCTGTTCAGTCTGAGGCTAAATGAAAGCCCAGACGATGCTAATTATTCCTTTCAGTCTCATTGGCATTGTCTATAGAACAGGACCAGACAAGATTGTGTCATGTGCAGGGGTCAACTCCAAGATTCATTTTGATGATCACTTGTCACTAAAGGTCTGGAGCCTTCCAGAATAATCACAAGTTATTCCTTGTCCTTGCAACTCTGCAGTTGTTGAGATAAGGCTGTTTAGGCGATGACTTTTGAGACAAACAGATACTAGACATACTGCAACACTGTGACAATCAGATGTGCTTCCTAACCTCTGACATATTCAGCGCCCACAGACCGCTCCACCATAGCAGTGGAATGCACCCCGACTGAACCGGCATGGATTAAAACAAAGCGACGCTCAGCCACAGTAACAAACTTGTTCTCAAAACATTTGTCCACAGCTTTCAGCCTATCATTAATAACCCCATAAAGAGCTCTTTATGTCTGAGTGGACAGTGTCACTTTTTGGAGTCAACTTTGATGAGATGAATGTGCGTGGTGAGCTTGAATGCTTCGCAGCTGGGTGTGAGCCGGGTGCTGGTGACAGCGGGTACCAGGGCACAAATCCCATGGCAGAAAGGGCATCTTTGTTTGGCCCAGGTGCTCTCTGGATGCACTGCCCTCACATCCTGTGCAGTCTCATTCATTATGCATGAGCCGTACATTTAAAATCATGAGCTTCCTGTCAAAAGCCAGAAAGGGCAGGCCTGGCCAAGTGCGCTTTCTGTGGCTTCAGAGGGAGAATAGAAGCGTAACATTTTCAAGGCATTGAAAAGGCCTAAAACGAAGGCCATTGTGGCATGGGCAAGCATTATAAAAACACATTATAGCCCTAACTTTCCGAGATACAACAAGGCCTCATAAAGCAGTCAATGCTTTCAGCTCCGTTGACATGGACTTTCACAGTTGCCTACCTCCTCAGCAGGCTCTGTATGGACCACATACATATGCATTGTCTGAGTGACATGTCATGTGTTTTGTGCAGCTTTTTGGGAAGCTTTTGGCTGTAGCAGTTTGTCATCAGTGGCTGCCATAACGAATAAGAATGCAGAGTCCACTCCTCTCATGTGCCCCACTGCTCCCATGAGAAGATGTGGCTCAGTAATTACTGGAGGATTACAATAATCTACGTTTGGAAGCGTAACCTCCCCCTAGCCTTTGTGGCTCAGCACGAGATGAATCCAGTACAATTAAGCCATTTTGTTTCACTGCATGACTGTTCATTAGCATTATCTACACCAGTGGCTTCAGCTCTCAGTCTGGGTCCCCCTCAGGTTCTCATCATTGCATCAGTTCCCTTGGTTACAGCTCAGTCTCCCAGAGTCTGGGGTCAGGAGGGTCAACACCTAATGATGTGATCAGACTACTAGAGTTACTTCTGCAAGTATCAGAACTATCTCAACAGAGGTCTCTCTTACACGGTCCAAGTCATACCCCGTTATCCTCATTCTGTGGCACCAACACAGGAGAGAGGCATAAATCACTAGTGTGGCTGACTTTCATGTGATGCATATTCAATCCATTAGTGTCTGTGCTTTATAGTTTAAACCCAGTTAGCCTTGGACCAGTGGGGTGCCACACCTCTGGTAAAAGGGATCAGAACCCTGTGCAACAGCCATAGCCTGGAGCAGCTCTTCCCACCGGCCAGCCAGTCAATATGACCAGGACCTGAGCAATTTGGCTCATGCAGGGGCACCACAGGTGGGGACATTAACCATTAAAGAGACACTTCTGCTGACCGTCTGGGGATGGAGTAGACCTCTCGGCTTCCTCGGGGCATGAAATGATCATCTGGGGCAACTCAGCACAGCTTGGCTTAAACAGGATTTGGGGAGTGAAACCCCTTTATCAGGGCTTACAAGGATGAGACCATATAGCTGCTTAAGCAGATCCCTGAGTTGTGATCCTGCTGGGAGGAATTCTCATAAAAGTTAAGACGTTAGGAAATAATAGGCAGTCAATTTAGTCTTGCATTATATAATGAATTTCATTGTACCATAAAAGTTAATCTTGTCTGGTAGAGACAGAGATTTACAGTATTAGAGCACACTAGTTTTGGTCCTATAAGTCACATTGAGATGTGAATAAATTAATCCTAACACTCTTTTAATAAATAAAAAAAAATACCACTAGGCACATAAAAATAGTGTACTGCAACTCCTCTCAGTATTTTAAATAATTAGACAGTTATAGTTTGATTTGTCTTTATTTCCAACCACTTAGCATAAGTAATTATACTCAAATGTCTTTTCTCAAGGAGATAGCCAGGGTTTTGGTCCAACAGGTCCTTGGGCTTTACAGGACTTTGTCCTCAGTCTAGTGATCTGCAAGTCTTATCCTGATTCCTGTCACCCCTCATCTTAGGCCAAATCTGGGGCCAGACATAGAATATTGGCCGGTGATGAAAGGTGGGATATACCACCCACTGTTCGTTACAGATTTAATCATGAGCTGTTCATACCACAAGCAGCAGCTCGGGTAAATCCTGTTTGTTTACACTATTAAAATAAATTGCATGTTGTAATGCTCTACATGGTACTTAGGAACAGTTAATTCCAGATAACTTATTCAGGAATGCAACACACACACACACACACACACACACACACACACAAAGACACACACCCACATACACACGCAAAATAAACTCATAACAAATACCTTTCAGCTCACAGCAGGGTGTGTCGATATTTGATTGAGTGTCCAAGTTTGACTTTCATTTGCTATCCTGACAAGCTGTCATATAAAATAATGTTATTGGTATACACTGAGATCACCCATTAGTGAAATGGAAAAATTAATTTGGCAGCAAAGTAGATTCCACTGTGAGGTCAGTGTCTGAGGGCCAGGATCTGGATCGCTAGCAGCCTGCTGTGGGTCTGTCTGTCCCGTCCCGCATTATAAGCCAGCTATCCCCAGGCCGCCATAGGCAAGATATCCAGTCATAAGACCCAAAAAGAATGGCATCAGTCACACTTTAATGGATCCTGGATTATTGTGCCCTCGTCCCTCCACCCCACAGAGCCCATGGGTGGGTGGTTGGCTCCGCTACAGTCTCCAGGAGCTGCCTACGTCTTCCCTTGTGACCCTTACTGTTGCCTGTGGGCAGGCTCAGCATGGTAGCTACTAACCAGAGGGCCAGACCCTGCTGTGTCATGCTACTTACTGGCCTCAATTTTGTCAAATTAGTAACCAATCTTAACTCTTGTTCTTCGAGAGTACCTATAATCACACTGAGGGACCTGTTTTGCCCACTGCAGGTGGATGGACAGGAACAAAAGCACTCCCCCTCATCCCGCTGATAACATTCTTTCAGCTCAAGACTGGAAGGAAGTCGCTCAGGATGTTTTTTACATCCACATCAAGATAATCATATTGTTGAAATTCTCAGTAAATTCATGCAGAAAGAAAAGGAAAGATAATGTGTATAATAATAATAATGGATTACCTCAAAATGAATACTTTTTCTTAATTACTGATGTGCAAATGAAGAGGGAGAGAAAGAAAAAAAAGATGATTTTACAGTTTAATTTGGGGTACAGACACATTAGATCTGTAACTGTAGTACTAATGTATGTATATCCGCATGCATGTGTTGCATATTAGATGATGCCTTTAATAGCATTTGTATACGATATCCAACCAATCTTGATATTTTAAATTGCTCTGATAGTCTATGTTAGTATCGGTGTCATCAATTCTAAACACCTTATGACTAATAATAAACTAGTGTAAAATAGTATAATATATATATATAAATAAAATAAAACAGTGTTTAACCTCACTGACATTGACCCACATTCAAATATAGTGCTATTTAATGGAGTTAACTGTGACAGAAAAACCTCATTTAACATAAAATTAGTTTCTAAAAACGGACAGATTGAGCTCATTGCAATGGTCGGCATAAATAACACTGCAATGTTATCAGAGCTGCTCAATGAAGTAAGAACAATTAACTTCTGTAGAGGCAGCCTCTCAGACCAACAGGCTGCTATCTGATCATTGGTACCACTTAGTGGGGACCTGCTGAGACCTCTGTTTATGCATTAACTGGGCAGCAATAATGAGCACTGGCCTCTCACAGTGCATGAGTCAAATCAAATTCCCTTGCCAATTAGAAGGAGATTTACACGAGGCCCTGTAGCACAGAGGCTAATCTTCTTGGGCGATCTACGGTGTTCCTGCACTAAAACAGCCTCTTATATTCTCATGGACCGCTGGTGCTAGCCCTCGTGGTGGGATTTGTTTCTGTTTTCATATGTTTCTGCAGGACTGAGAGGCTGGAGCCAGTCTGTGTGTGAGCATCCTGCTTGTGGAACAGACCTGGCAAATGGCCCACTCAGGACATTTGACCCTGTGGATTTTTCGTTCTTCTGTGTGGTTTTTTGGAGCTAGCGCTTTTCCTTTAGCAAGGGCTAAAAGGCTCAAAAGGGTGGAAAGCAAAATATTTTTATAAATCTCCTGGACGCCAGGTTGCATAAAAGGTTCCACAGGCGTTTGCATCAAACCTGGACTGTTGAGACCACAGATTCTGTTTTTGTTGCCATAAAACTGCCCTTTCCAAAAAAGTACATATATGTATATTCCATTTGCTTGACTCTTATAAATTTAAATGAACTGAAAAATCAAGTTTGCTCCCCAAAGAAAAACAGAAAGCTAAATATATTAGGCATATGAATGTAAAGATCTATCCATGGATTAATACTCCTGGCGTGTGAAACACAGCCAGAGTATTGGGTGGCGTGGTGTTTTGTGAATGCACAAAATGTATCTTATCTAAAATATCTCATGCACCAAATTAGATTTTAAGGGAAAAACAAAGTACAGTGCACTGGAATAGCACTCATCAGGGCGATTTTTATGATTTAAATTATTTAAAAGAGGCTGATCCTGCGTCATGGCTTCAATGTGGTATAGTGGATGTGACCTCAGGTTAAAAGGTTGTGTTTGGGCTCAGTGTCACAGGTGGTTTGAGAGAGTATCTACCTTTCTGTCATAACAGCCATGGGCAGAGCATGCGTGAGCTCCTAACATAATTTGATTCTATGGAAAACAGAGGGAAGCCCCCTAGAGACCTGAAGACCTCCCTTGTTTACTGATGCAGGATACCTTTCGCAGTTCTCCTTTGGTCCTAGGGGGTGGTGGCCAAACAGGGAGTGGGGGGGGGGCAGACCAGATTCCTCTCAGGACTCTTTTCTCTTTTCCCCCTTCCCGCTTTGGTTGATAGTGGTGATTACAGGCTAGTTTGTTGGGGTTGTCTGGTCACAGTAATTGCAGGTTAGTTGTCCATCACTCCGTGATCTGCCGATGGCGAAGGGAAAGGAGAACACAGAGCACTGAAAAGAAAGGATCCATTGAATCATCTGGGTGAAAAGGTGAATTGTATGAATGGGCTCCTCACCTTGCCGTGACTGCCAAGAAATAGGTGTTGCTCTTAGATAATAAAAGTAGCCACAACAGTGTCTTGGCAGTGCCACTAGTTGTAAAATGACTTCTTACAGGACATACATTATGTGTGTTGCGTATCCTTATATTTTTTCTATATGGGCAGAATCACTGTGATTTTACTCCCTGTCTAAAAAAAAGTATCCTTGAGAGAACAGTTTAGCCATCAATCATTGCATTAATGAGGCTCACTGGTTACCTAAAGGTAAAAAAAAATGTTCCAAAGATATTTGAGGGTGTGAAGTTATATAAGGCTGTTTATAACTTACAGCTTTATTCACTGCTGGGGCTTTCAGAGGTGGCTATACTGCCACTGGGGAGCTGCTTGAGTTGGAAAAGCTATGAATACCCTTTTACCACATTCCCTGCCTTATAAAGAAAACCCACAATATGGACACAAACTTGTCAGCGTGTGTTCTGGGAGCAAACTGCACAACCTACAGGTATGGACCCAAGCTATACTTTAACACAGGAAGAAAATATTTTAGGAATAAGCAAGCTGTATCAGTAGTGTATATCAGATTATCAAGTCTTAACCCTCATAATTTATTGGTTGTTCACTACAGCATTAATTTAGCCTAGCTGACAGTGTTTTCCTGGTATGATTTGTTTTCATGACTTTATCAGTGCCCAGGATTAAGTCTGTTTGCTGATGGACAAGAATGCAATTTAGCAGAGTCACACTCACTGATCAATGCTGGCATGTCACTAGCAGTCACCCATGAGCAAACACGTTTTTCTTTTGAACAGATAGGAAAGGAATGTCAAATACGACCTGAAGTCCACATAGTTGGCTGCTTATGTTGGACTGATGTTATGTAAGAGGAAAATGTTTATTATTTCCAGTGTAGTCTGACCAAAAAACCTTCTTGAATTCACCTGTCTAATGTGTGTTCACACAGACGCAGAGTCTATTTGTCACACCACCCCAGTTCTCATCCCTCTGTTTCAGGGGAACAATAGATATGGGACCCCCTGCTGCTTTGCCAGGTGACCTCATCACAGCGCCGCCAATCGGCCCTTGCTCATGCAAACAAAGGTCGGCCCAGTGAAAATGCCAGTGCCGGTTCTCACAGTCACCCCGATAATATCTCCGTCCCCCCAGCCCCACACGCATTGACATGGAGCAACCACACAGATAGAGTTGCAAATGGGCACTTCTGTGAGTCAAAGCAGGGGAGGGTGGGACACTGGACATCCCCCCAGCGGACGCCTTGTTCTCCCATTAATTGATCGCTACTTGATCTTGGATGGTGATTCAGGGGTACTCTCTAGGGCAGGCCACCAGTCTCTGTGATATGTGTGGGAACTGTGTGGAGGCCATGAAGGTGCACCTGCTAAATGGCTGTTTCGGCCTATTCCCCCAGCACCCTGCCCATTGTTAGGGATTTATATTCAGTTTCCTTCTCAGATGGCCACACAGTGGAGGACTACAGAAGTAGTGGGCTACTCGCTTTTCAGAAAAGGGGTAGCTTAAAAGACAGACCTGCTAAGGTGGGGAGGATTGAAAGAGTGACACAGGAAGAACTGGGATAGATGCGGAGCACAACGGGGTCTCATGTCACACAGCAGTGATGTCAGAGGTTTTGGACTTTCCACTTCACGTAACAGACCTTATCTCTTCAAGCATTCTTGTAACAACAATTTGAAAGTCACTGGTGTTGAATATGTCATGAAAAATACAAAAAGCAATGCCGGGCATGAAATACTGAACAGCACTTTTTCAGAGGAAGGAGGATGATCACAAGCCAACAATTAGCCTTAATGATAGCCTGATGTCCTCTGGCCTGCTGGTTGACCCATGACCCGCATTTTAATGAGAGCTGTAATAAGGGACATTACTCTGTCAGTGTGGGGTCTTGGTCGAGAGAGAATGGCAAGATGAAAGGTACCCACTGAAGTGTGGGCTGCAGGTGGGATGACAGTTGAAATAGACAATGAGAGACAGGTGCAATGATGATGTGTAACAGACACAGAAGCACAGCAGCTAAGCACGCTTAAAAAGGTTGCTATGTGTACACTATATTACATATACATTTGCCCTTGTTTCAGATGTTTTGCACAGTTTCAAAGATGCTGTTTACGTCTTCACACTGGAAAAATGTAATCATCGTCATCTTAGTTAAAGCTCGACAGGGACGCTATCAGGAGCAAAATATGTAAATTTGTATTCTTGTGCAGAAAACAGAATCATGTTCATCATTAAAAAAATATCTGTCTTCATTACTCTGTTCTGAGTAAATCAATTGTTGTTTTCAGCGTTTCACTTCTTTCACTTTGGTCTCTGTGAGCCTCAGACTCTCTAATCCCTTCCGCAGGAGCATGTCATCACTGTGTCATTCTCACATGTCCACTCTAAGCTGAGGCTGTTACCCGCTGGCACACCACTGCCGTGATCTTCAGAGAGAAGATAGAGAGGCGGAGGAGTGGTGGTGGGGTGGGAGCAGGGCATTGTGGGGGGGTAGAAAAAGAGCCCGGAATTACCAGATTTAAATAAAGTCAACTTTCCGGCCATCTGGCCAGTGTTTGGGATAGAGGGGGAAGCCTTGAAGGCTGGTAGAGCCGGAGTGAGAAAGCTTTATTTTTAATGCTCTGCATCCAAAACCTCTTAGCAATACAAAACCCATGAAGGTCCTTTTTAAGACCATAAAACCTTAAGTTTTAGGCATGTATCTGTGCAAACAATTTACCAAACTTCTAAAATATCCATTTCTCACATTTTTTTTCCAGCTGCCAAAATATTTGCAGACACAGAGACTATCAGGCAGTGGGACTCATTGGGGGTTTTATTGGATCAATTAAAAACAATTGCAACACTAACAATGAGCTTTAGCTATCTGTATCAACTCAGTGCACTCCAGATTGATGAGTTGATCGCAGTACACCCTGGAGTCAATGTAAGTGGATCTAGAGACATGCATCGTGGCTCGGGAAAAGTGGCACATGGGCTGGTGAGAGGAAATCACATCGTTTGAACTCAGAATAAGGTGACCAAGAGGACATATCCCTAAACCAAGCACTCTAAAATTAGGGACAAAACAATGTGTCAGGCAATGATTGATCAGTCTGGGGTGTTTTGTCAAAATTCAGTCGTCTTTGCAGCCCCACCTCCAGGCACTTCCTATAATCAAAGGCCATGCCCACCCATGGCTAATTAGACATTAAGCAAACGTCAAGAGGGCCTGATTTAAAGCAGCCACCCTAGACCTGAGCAAAACAAAGGGAGCGGAGTGGGGAAATGGGAGAGATTCAGATCAATATTGAGCGGTACTTTTGTTTGCTAAAATGCCATAGAGGCCGAAATAAATCAGATAGAGGAGGGAGAGAAGGGCCAGCGATTGCGTTCTCACGGCTCCCCGGGCACTGCACTGAGAATAGGCACACCTGGCCTAACAAAGCCCAGGAAGAGGGGAGGGATGAGCATGCACACAGGCATGGTCCCACAGAACCACACACATACACTATCTAACTACCGCTGGTATAAGATCATATAAACAAGAGAGGATTTATAAGTGTTTTCTTTTAAGGCCATCTGCAGGCTCATCTTAAGCACTGGTAGATGCAATGCTTAAAATAAGAAGACACTGAAAGCGCACTGGAGAAGATCACTGAGGATTTATATGTTTTGAGAGTCTCTTGAGAAGCCTGGGTCAGGAACAATAAAAAAAAGTATTGCCAGCCAGTGAAACTTTATGTGCCAGTTGAGAGAATGTGCCTCCCCTCACAAGGGCATGTGCAACAGAAAGGAACACACAAACACACTTTATTTTTTATGTTAAGGCTTAAAGGAAAAACAAACAATATTATTCCGGTTGCTCACTCAATATAGGACAGAAAATGTGTCTGTGAAATCTGTGTGAGATTTATAAAAAAATGTTGTAACCCTGAGTGTTGAACGCCATTGTGCGTGATCGTTTAGTCAAAATTTGTTAGAAGCTCACACAGAATAGATAAGGTAATGCTACTCTTCTTTTCTTCAGTTGAAATCAGTTGAAGTGTCAAATTGAATGAATTGAATGTCAAAGTGCAAATTATTTCTAGCAGCTGCTGAGCAGAGTCAGGAAATTTCAGAAAGAAAATAACTTTTATGGCTACCAAAACCATATTTGCTCAATCAAATAAGGTAAGACACATTTATAAAGTACAAAGAATAATCAGCACATTATCTCTCTCTATCCACAAGGCCGCTCTGCTTTCCACCAGTCCAACCGAGCTGACTTTTTCTATGTGCTGAGCAACACTCATACAGACTCATGATGCTGATAGTGATGTTCCCATCATGAGCTGACTGTCCCGTAGGTTTTCTGTCACTTCGAGACTAACGGAGCAATCACTCTCCAGAGTTACAGGGTTTCCTGTCTGGTGAAAATGCTTCACTTCACCCCTCCCTCCCAACCCGGTCCTCGCTCTGCAGCGTCTGCGGCATGGTTCCCCCTGTAAATCATACTGTCACTTCTCACACTCAGCACCTCTGGAGCGTGAGCACCCGAGCTGGTTTCAATTTGAGCCCTGAGCGAAGTTAATAAGTTTGAGATAAATTCAGCTGGCCTGGCTGGAGCTGATTTGAAGCGGTGTACGCTTTCGCCCCCCTGATTAGCCCTGGTCCTAAACTTCATTGGCAAAGCACAAAGAGAGAGTCTGTCTCACCCTGACCCCTAATGCAGTGTGACCCCATGCAGAGAAGCCTGTTATCATTGCTATTTAGAGAGTTCAGGTTACAGGTGAGTCAGGTACTAAAAAGATAATACTGACATTGCATAGGCTGACTGCTAGGCGTGGGGGTTCACTTAGGAATATATATTGAGAGCATCCAGTTCAGTGAATCTTCAATTGCAAAGCCGAAATCAAGCTGGATCCTAAATAACAAAATGCTAGGTTTTATTCCCAAAGGTAAGTCGATGCGGAAAAGCTGTCGTACAAAAGAAGTTGACAAGTCAGACAAGTCAGCATTGTACCAGAAGTGAAATTATTCATAGTAATTGAGAGTGGCTTGCCACACATAAGTGCCTGTGCCATTTAGTAAAATAAACCTCACATCGAGCTAATATTCATCCGTGGTAACCTTTGGCAACTGGCGTGATGTTGGTAAGCACCCGTTTGGCCATCATTAACCAGCTGGAAGTGAGTAGAGCCCTTTCTGCTTCCCACCACATGATTGGAGGCTACCCCCAGTAACCTAACGCAGAGGCCAATTATAGATAATTTAAGACTTAAGCAATTTGGACAGAT
The DNA here is from genome assembly GCA_003416845.1 of Oplegnathus fasciatus. NCBI lineage: Eukaryota > Metazoa > Chordata > Actinopteri > Centrarchiformes > Oplegnathidae > Oplegnathus > Oplegnathus fasciatus. The sequence goes on from NTHP01000055.1 coordinate 1,132,799, forward strand.
TTCTGGAAATTACTGTAGAGGTCTTGTTGCTGTCGCCGAACAGAAATGAGAGTGGGATATTTTGACAGGTTTTTACCACAAACCAGTTCTCAGATACACAAAGGCAGAGGTTACATGGTGCCTAATATCCATGTGTTGATTGGGGCTAAAGTCAGGGGGTTAAGCAAGGTCTAGTTAGCCGGGTTCTGAATTACCACAGGGAAGGTTAAGCAAAACAACAGGCCTTCATCCCACCTGTCCACCAATTACCACTACATAAACACGATGGTCAGTCGGCTGCATGCACATGCATAAGATAAATTTACGTAGGTGGTCGGACTTCCCCAATTAAAGAATCTGACAACTGGAGACAGACTGAAAAATGCTCAGTTTGAGCCAAATACTATAAAACCCCCGAGCAGTGACCAGTCTGGGCATGCTTTGGAGAGTCCACTGCTAGTACCTTCATTCATTACAACTGTATTTCAAGGTTAAATGGCTAATTAAAAGACATATTGACACAAAGCAGTGAGAAAGCCAAAGCTGGAACAAAGGACAAAAAGATCAAGGTGCCATTTTCAGGTTACTCTGTTACTGTTAGCATTTTTTTAGGCTTTTCTACCATGCTGTGAAATACAATTCAACTGTGGCCCAATGAGACACACATCTGTCCCTCTGGAGCTGAGCCCTTTCCCCTGCTGTCTTTGGCCCCTGTGACCTGGCTGTGTTAACAGGTGGATGCACCCGTGTTTGCTGCCTGTCTCTCTGTGTTTGCCCACGATGGTCAGACAGGAAGCTGGCCAGACTGCGGTCAGCCTGAGTCAGAACTGAATCCTTTCGGCTAGGTGTGAGGAAGACTTGATGACATCACTGTTGTGGGATAGTCTTCTGACGAAGGCGAGAAGGAGGAGACATGCTGTGAATCTATTTCTGGCTCTACTTATATACACACCATCCTAAATAGGAGACACTGCTGTTCAGTTTAAGTATTCTCAAAATATAGCACTGAAAAGGAAAAAAAACGTTTACAGGGACTTATAAGTATTCTATAAGTATACCCATCAAAATAACTTAGATACTGTATACCGCATGGGTTGTGTGAACATAGGAAATCTTGGTTGCTGGATATCACTTTTGAATTGAGTTGAGTCATGTTATAAAGGTATCTGCCCCTGGTTTTAGTTAAACCATCCAGGCATTAGCCAAACCAGGACTAATCCTCTGGTCTTCCTGCTGCTAGGCCCTTGTGTGTATCAGGGACTTGCTGTTCTGTGGACCACAAATATCCAAAAATAGTCATGTCTAATAACAACTGTGATGGCCTTTATTCAGGCCATGGGATTACAGTATTTGTGTGAATGTGCATATGTGCGGCCGCATGTGATTTTGCGTGTGGTCTTATTCACATCACACATATGTGCCCCTCCCCACTGCTGGGCCACTACCACTTCACCCAGAGACACAATTAAGAGCCCTGGCCGGAAAGCAGGCCTGAGCGGGTGGACGCTGAGACGAGACAGGCTCACCGGGCAGTTCCTTTCCCTCCTCGTCTCTGAAGGCTCCTTGGCAAGACGCAGGCGGCCCGAGGTGTCAGGGCCAAGCAAAAGTGCAATCTGTCTCAACACAGTTGGCTGACTGCGGGACCTGAAGCAATCCCAACACGTAGCATCTCCCTGCTTGCTTTGCACTGAGCCATGCATGCTCACACTGAGGGAAACAGGAAGGCCTGATCAGGCCAGCGTTTCAAAGCAGTTGAGGTGGTCTGCATGTAGAGCCGCTGAACTCACGGGACATGTCCACTGATAATTTTCTCTGCTGTAGGCCAGCTTTTTTTGAGAGCCAGTGAGAAGAAGTGTTGTTCCTCTCAAAGCCAATGCCGGGCTGTGAGCTACATGGTCAATAATTACCAGCAGATGCTTCTTCTGTCTTTATTTTTATGCTCTAATTGTGAACATTAGTCCTCTGTTAGCTTTAATAACTGAAAGAATTATTACTGATCAAATATTCCTATAGGAAATGTTTAGATATACAGTATTTATGTATAAATTGAGCTGTCAGTAAGTGTGACATCTTTACTCTATTGTAAGATCTGAAGAAAATAACAGTTCCCACTGAAATTACAAAATGACCACCAGTGTCCTCTGTCAACAAACTGAGACAAATCACCTCTTAAATGTCTATTCCAGAGTCCCTGGGGTCAAATGACAGTCTTGACTACATATAAAGGGCTATATTTAGGACAGTGTCTTGTATTGCCTCTAGCACCACATTAACCTCTGACCTCTAACTAGGCACTAAGCTCCTGGTGGTTTACAGCTGGGACAACTACTCTGTGCACTGAGACTGGTGATCATTTATCTGTTGGACAGTCCTGATACGTGCACATTAACAGAACTCATGAAAGAGATACTCTAAACACAGATGAAACAGATGACAATATTTAAGCTGAAACTTTGTAGCAATCAATGGCTCTTTATTGCAAAGACAGATGGGCTGAGTGCTGTGTACCCATATAGGCTAGGTTGATGAGTGTGTTTCACCACCTCCTCTACCATCATATAGAGAGGACAGTGTAGGAGCTCTTCTGTCTTTAGGCTTGTGTACTCAGAACAAACAAACAGATTTACTACTTAGAAACACAAGTGCTAAGTGAGAGTGTTGCGTCTCATTGCGTTTTCAAGGCGACTATCATCAAGCCTTTGAGCTTCTCTGATATGAAGTGTTTGTTTAGCCTTAACCTTTGATGTAATGAGCGACTCACAGTGCCATTTTAGTTCCAATTTATTTCACTTGACATCTAATCTCACCTAAACTAAAAAGGTCTGGAAAAATAACATTATAAAATATGCAATAAATTAGAATTTGAAGAAACAAAATTCCATCACAGAAAAAAAAAGCAAATTCCAGGAGTTGTAAAAATTCAATTTCCTTATTTCCACGAGTGTCTAATTGGTTGCTGGTGTTTGACACCCAGGCGACAGGTGTTTGTATTTCCCTTCCTGAAACCCACAGTAGGTTTATTTAGGTTTTCACATGCAGACTACATCCACCGCCCAACTCCCGCTCTGTCCTATACAACAGGAGGAAGGCATCATCTGTGTGACTCACATTTCTATGTGGGCAGCCCAGCCAGCCTGAAACACAGCTGAAGTCCTGGATGTAACTTAGCCCCACGCCTCTACAACCCCAGCTGTAAAATGACACAAATCCTCAAGTAGCTCCTCAGCAGCCATCAAACCCCAAGTGCCTGTTAAAGCTCACTGACTCCCCCTCGCCGCCACCATCCCACCCTTGTCTTATAAAACCAGGAGCCATAAAACCACCACTGGGCTCATTCTTACTCTCCATGTGTCCTCTGTGTTGAGGCGAATGGACAATTCATGCATAAAGATGTCATGATGAATATTTCGAATGTGATCGCTTCGATTGGGGATTCATATTAGGCAATTTATTCGCTGAAGATCAGAGGTCAGAACACAGATGCTGCAAACCTCCAACGTAGATGCTTGGTTCGTGCATATGTGATTTCCAATGCAAACTGTAGGAAAAGTGAGTGTTTTACAGTCCAGTGATATCAATATATCGAGACATTTTTTTAATTATGTGCCAGTCACGTAGTCACCTGAGCTGAGTGTGCACTGTGCAGAATGTCCCAATAATGAAGCAAACAGAGAGTGACTGGAAAATTTTATGACCAGCTTCCAGGCCGACACGAGGAAAACATCACCAGCCTGAGTAAGTGTGCTGAGGAGTTGGATGTCAGACCAAACCGCCCCTCCCGATCATCACACCAGCACTTCTATTCTGTGTTCTCACTCCACCCTTTTCCTCCTCCACTTGCTCCAACTCCTCTCCACGGCTTGGTCCAAGAAAAGTAAGATGAAAATCTTGGCAGCTGCTGACAGCTTTTCTTCAATATTTAAAAGGCCAAAATAGAAAACTATTGACAAGATCCGACTTCCCTAAGTGACCATGAAGACATGAACATGACATTATTTTAAGGCAAATCATTTCACAGAGACCCAGGTGCAGAATCTCCTTCGGGAGGCCATCCATTAAAATATTATATAACAATATAGAATAATAAATGGCAAGCAAGTAGCCTTGGATTTGATTAATTACTAATCATACAACAACGTCATTCCTACAGGTCTTATACAGTGTAATTTATGCATTCATTCTGTATTTGAATAGATTTGCAAGCTGTTTAGTGAAGAAAAAGCTGTTGGGTTTTGCATCTTATGGAGCTACATGGAAACAATTACTTCCTGGCAAATGCAGATTTGTTGGCAGATCTCTTCCTGCGCGCGTGTGTGTCTGCGCGCATTCACATGTGTGTAGTTACACTTGAGCACAAAGAGAATAATTGCCACTGAAACGTCACTAGGTTTCATTTGACAAGTGTGCTGTGCATCAGCCAAGCAACATCTGGACGCAAACGGAGAAATGACTGCCAAGCACATGCATTACAGCTCAAACCTCTCTGCATGAGGATGCCTGCGAGGCTGAAAATTAGCTGAGAAAGTAGTGTAGAAGTTGCAAAGCAGGCGCGTCTCTTTGTCTGCCACTCCGCGCTGATTCTACAAAAATAGAGCTCAATAATTCAAATTAAGAAAGCAGCTACACACATAATGGTACATGATGTTTGAGGGGAGAGAAGGGATAGTTGGTGGTAAAAGCTACACAAATACAAATAAAAAACTACCCTAAAAATAAAGCTAAAGGTTATAGTCACCCCAAGGAAGCATAAAATCCTCATAAAATAAAGTCCTCTAATGCATAAAGAAGTAATAAATATCCCTTTCAGTGTTTTTACAGGACATATTAACTTCACAAGTGGCTGCTATGACCACATCCATACACAACTCCTTATGCAGTGGCCCTTCTTTGTGCTTTTAAGGATTCAAGCAAGCAAGTTAAGGTCAATACTTGGAATTTGTGGTAATAATAAAATGTAATTAGCAATTGTGGAAAGGTTAGAAAACAAGAGGAAGACATCGCTGCGAAAACAGAGATGAAATAAATAAAAGTGAGCATTCTAATGACTACGTAACGTCAGACAAATCTGCTCCCAGTGAAATGATTTCAAGGACACTTTTATTTAAATGTCAAACTTCACAACGGTACCTAAGTAGACGGCCTAGGCGAGCACTTAAATCCAAGGCTGATGATGTGAAACGTAATTAGAGACCGAGATCCTTAGCGAATGGAGAAATAAAACATCATTAAATACATTTTTGGATCAGATTACAGATCTTGGAAAATGTGTGTAGGATCTCTTCTCTTTCAGGTCAGAATTAACGCTAGTGGTTTTCAGCTTTGAGACACACCTGGCGGAGCAGAATATTCCCTCTGTTTTCTAGTCTGCACCGTACCGTCTGCAAACAAGCAAGGGATACTGAAAGCCGTCCTCAGATGAACTCTGACCTGGTTAGCTGTGCCACTGAAATGTAGAGTGGAGGGCCTCTCCATTCTGCATGTTTAATGAGAACGGCTGACAAATTGAATATAAGTGCCTACTGAGGGAAGGGACTGGAGGTTGGTGGAGGGGTGCCGATGGGTGAGACGAAGAAATTAGCTACTGGGGCCTGTTCTCTGTTGGCTTTAAGTGAAGCTGATTGGCTGTAGGGGAGTGTAATTGAGGCAAATCATGTCAACAGCAATGGTTAGCATTTCCTTTACGTGTTATCACTGTCAAAAAATATTAAATAAAATTAAAATATAATACTTTACATGTAAGGGAACCACAACCTTTCTTAGTGTTGCAGTGATGATAATAGCGCTGTCCGGCTATCCTTAGGAATTACATTGATATTGGACGATTCTGCATGTCCCGATGTGCCAAAGTTCGGTGCCATGGTAAGAAGTATTGTGTCCTTTAGGTAGTGAGGGCGTGGGGGTTGGGGTGGTGGAAGGGAGCATGTCCAACTTTCATGCGGAGAACAGGAATTCAATCACAGACCTGGAACGTTACCCTACCTTACCTTACCTTAACCTTAGACCGCATTCTTTGAACGTTAAACACACTCTTTCCCTAAACAGTGTATTAGTTGCCAAACCTTAACCATACCTTACCCTTAAAGGAAGACTATGATTTATTACAATTTGGGCTTTTATTTTAGTTGCTCCAGCCATGGTTTATATCAGTTATGATAACATCGTACTCACCAAAGCAATTGCTGAGATCTCAGTATGCTGCAACATTGCTCATGGCCTATACAGGTTAAAAACAAACACATTTGTTTCAAAGAGAGAACAGGCTAAGGGTAAAAGAGTAAAGACTGTTCTCAACATCCACCTCACCATACAGCCCAACTTCCTGGTTCAACTTTGACCTACAGTAGCGTGCTTGGCGCAGTTGTGTACACTCACCCACACTTCCCATTGCAATTGTAGATCATTAGCGACATTACAGGTGCGCTCACTTCTGGTTTTAGCTTCAAATATAATGTTTGCTAATCTGGCAAAACTATGACTGCCTGACCGCTCTTGTTTCTTGCCCCGTTGGCCATTTTTTTAGCGATGGCAAGTGCTACAAAAATAAAATAGAAGTTCTAATAAACCGTAGTTTTCCTTTCACTTAGTCTTTTACTAGGCTGACATTAGCCATACCCTAACCTTAGTTTATTTGCCATAACTACAGTTTTTCCCAAACCTTAACCATACTGTAATTGCCATGTGCAGATATTGTAGAAAGAAAGAACTTTAAAACAGCATTGAATGTTAAAAAAGTGTTGTCATTTAATGTAATTCAGGGTTTTGCTACTGTACAATTTTAACATTGCTTAATCAGCTCACTGATACATTTCTTTCAAACTTAACATGCATGTTTTCATGGCAGACTGTTTATATCAAAGTCTCACACTACAAGTGCAGTAGTAACTTCACTGACCCGTCTCAGCCAGGCAGCCTGTGCACACACATCTGTTGCTGGTTTTGGAGTATTGTACTCTTTCATATGCAATCCCTCACATTTTGCAAAGGATAAGCAATAATTGGCAAGACAACTGTAAAATGGTGATCAGTTACTGAGTGTTACAGAAACCTTATGACAGCATGATAGACCGCGAGGGCTGTCCAGCCTGCTGTAGTTTGGCTGGGTGACTGGCTGTGCGGTTTCATAGGCTGAATTTTCCCTCAAGGGAACAGCGGCCGAGGCTGACAGCTTTAGGGCAGTGGGGGTGAAGGGAGAACAGGAAAGAGGTGGTGCAGAGCATTGGAGGCAAGGCTGTTTTTTATGACTTTGATTTGGGAAGGACACTACATCACTTGTATAGTGATGCTGGCTAAATGAAAAAAAAAACAGGAATGGAATGGGGCCGGTGCGACAGGGAGGTGAAATGAAGAGTCCAGCAATGATGATGATGATTAGGCTTCCTTTGGCTAATGTGACTGCTTCAGGCTGCCCCGCTAATCAAACTCTGGATTTTATGTTCGGATCAGTTAAGTAAACTTCATCTGGCTGCTATCTGCTTTCGCCTTGTGCACCTCATCGTTGTTCTGTGCCCTGCTTTGTTTCCCCTCTTCTTGGCTCGGAAAGCTGGCACGGACAGGGACTGAGACGTTAGTCTGTGTCTGTATTTCTCTTGATTATAGACATCTGTAGATCCAGCCCCTTCTGTGAAAGTCAACAGCTCAGACAAATATAGAGTTTCACAATTTTACAGACCATTTATAGGCAATAGATAGCATGACATTTTGTTTAAAAGTCAAAGCATATATGAACAAAAATCTTCATGTACTCATATGAAATTATTCTTACGTAAACATGACCACTTTCTTATATAATACATTGACATAATTCTTTTTAGGCTATTTTTGTTTTTCCTGGATATATGCCATGAGTTGCAAGCCCAATTTAATCTATTTCATATATAATACTCCTCAAACATCGACTTTGGTTATATCATAAAACCTGATGTATGCCCAAGCCAAACAAAACTGAGGTATTCTAATTCTAATGCAACACAAGAATTGTGCCACATGTCTACAATTCACGCAGTTCTAATATGTGTTTTGCTGAAAAAGGCATTGAACAAACAAGAAATTAATACTTCATTCGTTAATAATAAAACTGGAAGTGCTAACTGGTGTCCTGAAAGAGTCCTTGTGCAGCTTCATATGAGACACTTGACAAATCTCTGCATAAATGTGTGTCCACATTTAAGCAATTTACAGTATAATAATGCCAACCCACTCCATGACTCCCGAGGTGATAGTAACAGAGAAATAGACTGGCTGTCATGTGGGATGGCTACAGAGGAATGAGATCATTATTATGTAATTGGCTCTGCTATTGCAGTCTCTCCCAATGTGTGAAAGCAGGCATCACCCGCACTGGCACCCTGTTGATCAGCCAAACCTCAGTGTTTGGAGAAAGGCCCTGAGATCCACCATATCTGTTACAGCCAAGCTGAGCCTGCAGGGCAATAACTGGCCTGCAACTACCAGCCTCCGATCGAATAGCCTGTCATTGGCCGATTAACACTGTGGAGTCCTCCAAAAGGATATGAGCCTGTTATTTTTGAATGTAATGGAAGTCTGATTTCATAAAACTCATTTAAAAAAAAAAAAAAAACAGTGGAGCAGAGTGGATTTTCTGTAATGCACTCACAGGACTTGATGCAATCCAGATTTCACTCAGTACACTACAGGATGCCAGGCAAGTACAGTAAAGGGATTACATTAACCTTCAGCTGATAAATATTCATAAGCAGTCCATACTAAGAAAATAAAATGGTTGCCATAACAAATACACAGCAATCACTGTATCATAGATATGGATTAATATTGTTTGTGTTGCCTTGAAAAAAAAACTGGAGGCATAAAATTTAACATTCTTTAGGTTAGTCATATTGTGTTAACATTGGACTCATTATTCAAATGATGAATGTCAATAAGAAACAATACAAACTTTAAAATGTTGACCAGAATAGATCAGTGTCTACAGGTTAGATCAGAGGCTAGTATTGGGCAAATTCCAAATTAAATGCATTATACTTTTTTTTTTTACAAGCTTATAAATACAAATATTTACTTTCATAAAAACAACGTGGTAGTATTACAGTAGAGGTATTAACTTCATAACTGAGACGGTAGACGGTAGATTTGGACTGAGCCATTATGGAATTGTCTGTTGTCATTCGTGTCAATAAGAAATTTATGCAGAACCCCAGAGAGTCGAAAAGTTGGGGAAGTGGAGTCAGTTTTCAAAAGCGATAAAAATCAGCTGGCGCCTGTTGAGGAGGTGCCTGTGTATGTCCTGTCACCGCTGAGGACAAAGACTCTCCCTAGTCACGCCTAAAACAGGGATTTCCACCTCAATGCTCCTGACTGTACCAGTATGAAAGTAGTCAGATGTGTCCCATACTATACAATATTCAGAATATTTAACTCAAATCCTTATTTTGCAGATCTGGTCTGGTTACCTCAAAGAAACTAACTGAAAAACTCTAAAACAATCATTTAAAACCAAATGCCAACTCAAGGCCAAATGGCAGTGCTCATAAACATGTGTCTGATACAATACTTAAATTGTCTTCCTTCAGATCAAGTAACGCAACATAGAAATGCTGCTCTCCTATCCCTTCCAGCTCATATTCTCTGTCATTTTTCCATGTTGTTGTTTTTCCTCGCCATTAGCCTTCACCTTTAACTGTAAATTCTAGCCCCCGGTGGGACTGCACACGCCTTGTGTTGCACCCTCTCCCTCCCTGGGCTTGTGATCTTTAGGCTGGTGAGAAACATGCAGAAGTGCTCCTTTTCCTTCCTGTTTCTTGCACAACTTTAAGTGGTGGCCCAAGAGACTTGGACTGGGCTTACTGACAAAACTTTCCACTCCGGCTCATGCTCACCATCCCGGGTTTATCCATCGGACTTCATCTGCTTCTTCTCGGGGTCTGCCATCTGCACGTCCTTCTGTATAGACACCCATTATTAAAGAGATAGGCCTCAGTGAGCAACTTCAACCACACTGAAGTGCGCTGAAGCCACCGTTCCAGGTCACAGGAGTGCGTTGAGGTGTAGGTGCTGGGTAACTCTAGATTTTTAATTACAGAGCATGCATGGCGGTGCGATAAGAGGGTCGCAGCTTCCTGATAACCTGTTTGGTGAGTCAGAGGCTGTTTGTCACCCAGATGGAGCGTAAGCTGTGAGAACTGGACGAAACCTCATCTCTGTGTCAATATGCCTCTCTGAACTTCCTAGAGACTCAAAGTAAGAGCCGCCACCTGCTTTCGCCTCTGACTGTTGAAACCACACACCTGACTCACTATTCAAAGTCTACTTCAAAATCCAGAGGAAACAATAAGAGCATGGTTGGTTTGACAGTGTCAAAGCTTATATTGTAGGTACGGTACTGAGATTAGACATATTATTTAAGGGCATCCAGACCAAAAATAGCAGTGCATTAGTGTGGGTGTGTTGCTACAGCCATTGTGGAGAAGTTTGAGTAACACAGCAGTTTATAAAGCTATGAGACAGGATTTTACAGCAGTGGAAAGTTATTGCTTCATCCTTTGTGTCAATGATTGTGAGGTAAAAAGTAGAATTCCCCGTTCATGTTACAAAGTAATCTACCATGAATGAGTGAGTGTGTTTGTTTAGCCAGCGCGGTACGTTGCCAAATGACATTGATTGTGTTGTGGCAAACATGAGTCTGGTTCAACTTTTTGGCTGCATGACACTGGATTTTTTTTTGCCAAAGCACTCTGCGTTGGGCTCATTCATTGAAGTGAATGAAAAGACTGCATTTTTTTGACAAAGTGCTATAGTTAGTCTGAACGTGGCCTTATAGCTTTGTGTTTGTATATCAGAACATACTTTAGTTCCATTCAACAGGCTAATTTTGTGATTCTCTCGATGTAACTATACAGTATTCTGTATCTTTGAAAAGTTCAACACTCCTCCAAGCATTCCTCCATTTATCATGACAACAGGCCAATAACCAGGTGGTATGCCAGCTAGCTAACCTGCAGTGAACTTGTGCCAGGACACAGCAAGCTCTGGCAGACAGGACAGCACTGAGCTCTGCAGCAAATCTAATAAACCAGTTACAGTTTTCTTACTCCCACCAAGAATGGTAACCTAGCTGCTCAAATATTACATCTCAGGAAATAGTGGAGGACAATTTCCTTCGAGCGTAACATTAGAATGCACGAGCCTGGCTCCCGGAGGTTTGGGGCCACCACCGCTGGGCCACTCCAATTAGATGGAGCCTCCCTGCTGTGGCCGAGCCAGCATGAACACAGGAGCACCCGAAAGGAGCTGGAGGAAGAAATGGAGGAAGGAGAGAGGGGAGACACACACAGGCCTCAGCGTTGTGTTATGTTTGGCACATATTTCGCCTAACGTCTCTCCCTGTCTACACTTCTGGCCCCTGATCATGCTGCAAAGTGATCATTAGACAGCAAAAAGAAAGGTGAGGACAGGGAGAGTAAAGACAAAGCTGCTACTGCTGTGGGCGACTGTTATCTCAGATTTAAAAAAATGATTTTAATATTTTAAGAAATCTCAAAATGTTCACTTTGTTTTATATTGCTCATTGACTGTTTTCAAAAAGGAAAAAAAATACAAATTTAAAAAGTGACAGAATTTCCTTGTAGGTTGGACCGTATCTGCAGGTCCAGAACTGCAGCTCTGAAACTTCTGGCGCTGTGACTCTGCAGCTGAATGATACCAGTTGAGCCTAGTTTCAGGTACTTAGTATTGGTGACACTGTGTGTCCATGTTATTGTTTATTACTTTATTTATTCATTTGTCAATTGGTGCATTGTAATGTTATGATAATACAAATAATAATAATAATATAGAGGTAAAATGATGTGGTAGACTTCTTCCTGCGGCTCACGAACGTTCATTTATATTTGTATACAGTGTACGATCACTAGATGCAGTTTGTTGACCTTCTCTTTTTCCTCTGCCCTGAAATGGGATTTATCAAGAATAGACTTGGCTCTCCCCATTGTAATAAGACACTGTTTTAAAGCTCTTGAAGTATGCCATTGTTCATTTCACCCCTGCCCTTTCTAAACGTATTAATCCCATTGCCATGGTCTAATGCTGAAATCCCCAGTGGAAACACCTAAGAGGACTGGATCTGCTCGACCACACAAGATATTCCTATTTCCCCTGCAACAAGTGATATCAAAGGTATAACCATGGTCACTGCTGCACAGCTAAGAGGAAGTACATCTGTAGGCCATCCATTTGAGAGTATTCAGCGGTGGTTTGGGTATTGGCTCTGATGCAGGTGCTATCCTCTGGAAGGTGACTAGATATCATCACTCTTTCATTAACTCAGTATTTCTAGTATCGCGGTGACTGTGTAGAAAGAATGGCCCTTTTCATCAGTCACCCCAACTAATGAGCCCTGCTGAAAGGACCAGGTTAAGGTGGAAGGATAATGAAACAAGAGAAAAGGGAGGAGAAATGTGACAAAAAACATGACACCAGGGGATTTGTGAAATTCTGCAATGTGGGTGTTTTCTAAATGTATGTATGAAAATTGTTATAGTTTCAAGACAGTTAAATATGGACCAACTGAGGTGAAAACTTCGTAGTGAGAAATTTAGAAATAAGGATGTAAACAAGGGCAGGTGACAGAAATGAGAAGGGGAAGTGGGGAAACACATTAGTTTATTTTTAGGTTATGACACTACAGGCGACAACAACAGTCTCATTTTCACCTGATCATCGAAGCAGGTAGGAGGGCTGAATATTCCATTACGCAGACCAGATCCGAGCGCATACAGGGTCTTTGTGAAAGGTGTCTCTGTGTGCAGGCGGAGGTGCCACAATGACATCATCCAGAGCTGTGGATGGGACTTTTCATGTGTAGCACTGCCAGGGAGCTGCTAGCACTGTCAGCCTGAGTCAGCACTACGCTCCAGACACAACCGTGCAAGAATCCAGGAGGAAAAAGAGTTTCACAACTTACACCACATTTCTGCTCAAAACCACCTAAACGTGAAGTCTGGCTACTGAGGGAATTAAGTGATTAGACAATTATCAGCAGGAATTTTTTGTAGTTTTTTGGAGGAAAAAAGTCAGATTTCTCATAGTTTTTAAAACTATAATTAGATTATTCAGAAAAAGACTGGTGACATAAACCATACACCTAAAGCAAGAAAGATTGGTTGGTTTTGGAGCGTTGAGAGTGGTTGATGATGTTTCTCCATGTATCATGGAAGTTGGTGAAGTTGTGCTAGAAATCCCTACTCTGTTTTTATGGGTCATGAATGAAAGCATAACCATAAAGCAGCTAGAACTGATTTTATTAAGTCTGAGTTTGAGGTATTTCATTAATTTCCTTGCCATTTTAGTGGTAAACAGGTTCTTCTTATTAACAATTGGATAACATAGTAAGTAGTAGTAGTAAGTAAGTAACTAGTAAGTAAATAGTAAGTAACTTTTGCAGAACAGCGGCCTCTATGGCCACAAGCAGCAATTGCAGCGTAATGACACATTGAATTTCATGTAATTTTCCGACATTTTCTGAAGTAAGTTGCTTTGACAGCGTTTTCAACCATATGTCACAGTATTCCTCTACAGATGGATGGGGTTTGCTCAAACCACCTTTTTCTCTCTATGCCGCAAAGAAATGTGGTTGGAATTTGTGCGAAAAGCTAGTAAATGGACCCTGAGTGAAGATTTTTTTTTGGTCAAAATTACTTGTAATGTCTATCTGGTGGCGTGTGCTACCATTGTAAAATTATGCATTCCAAATAATGCCCTGTTATGTACATATGTTGCACTTAACAGTAACACAAGTAGAGAAAGTCATAAAAATGACTCAGTATTGTCTGTTAGACAGCAATAGTTAAAGTTCGCTAACATTAGTCGCTATAAGCTACTGATCACACCAGACCAAGTAAGGCTATAGAGTGTATTGACTTGAACAAGGGTGTGTTTTATCGCTTATGAATTCAACTTTTCATTCGCAACAGGAAGATTGTGACATTTTGTCTTTCTACAAGTTACATGGTCTCTCTCTAAAAGTAAACTTTGCATTGTTATTTGCATTTCAAGTGACACAGCACAAGAGAAGTGTTATTTTAATTCATCCTTTTAACCTGTCACCTGTTCTCTGTTGAATGGACCCCTGTTGAGAATGCAAGCGCATTATTAGGCTCTGCAAAGACCCAGGTAATGTCATAACATTTTGTCAGCACCTTGAGAACGAGCCATTGTCATTCAGACATAATTACAGGTCAGGCTCTATTACCGAAAATGCAGGAGCGTGACCTGCAGAGATCACACTCTGCTTTTATAGCGTTTCATTGTCATTTGAAAAGACTCAGAAGTCACTTCACCTGAAGGCATGGAGGGTACCTTGTAGTCACTCAGCAGAGTTCAATATTGCATGTGCTTTTCAGGTGTGCTGTCAGAAAGGTTGGAAAGTGAATATTAGGAGCTCAAGCAAGCAGCTGCTGAAGGTTTTAAAAAGACAAAAACTTCATAAGAAGAAAAATATTTTCACAAGTTGAATTATGAGCCATTGTTGTTGTGAATGTATTTGTTTTATTGTGGTTTCCGCTTCATGATAACATAAAACTATGGCTCAATGGTGGAACCTATCCAACGCTGATGACGTTTATCAAGAACTATTGGTTCCACTGTTTTCCCAGATCAGTCTGCATTTCCTTCCCTGCAGATACGCTATCAATGAGTGCCCAAGGTGTTTCAGTTTACTAAAAGCCAGGAGCAGATAAGGCTGAGATTATAGTGGCACTATCTCCAGAGGAGGCCGGCGAAAGGAGAAGATATACAAGAAAGCGTGCGGCAGCAATTACCACACACTGCTGGTCACAGGGGTGAAGGCCAGAATACATTTGTTTCCCAGTTGGATTGTATTTCCTTAGTAGCATAGCTAGCGAGTATAATTTGAAATTAATACTTTGTTTTGTTGCATTGTAATTATGTAGGCTACAGTATACACCTGTGTTTTCCAGAAATATTTACTTAATCTCAAAATATGCCATTTGAAAATGTCTCTTGTGTTTAATTACAAGAAAACTGTTGTGTCATTTCCAAGTGTCTGCATGCTTTGACCCCTTAGCCTTGCTGGTGAAGCCACTGGGAGCTGTTCTGCGTGGGATATCAGGGAGGTGTGAGAGAGTCAGAGCAGGGAATATAAGCCCATCCTTTTGAGGGTGTCAGGGCCTTGATAAGTCCTGTTTAAACTTTACCCTTTGCAAAATGCCATGTGTCAACAGTTGCCCGTGGCCAAAGCGCTCTGATCTGGTTCGGCAAACACCTGGGGCCCATCCATCCCTACGAGACCTTGGCCGACAGTGGGCAAGGGTACAGTTCTGCAGCCAAACTGGCCTGAAATTTTCAAGACTTAACAAACAAACTGCCATTTCGACAAGGATCCAAGAGAGGAAGCAGCCGGAAGGAAAGTTCAGTTGGTTCCCCGACAGGATTTTCTCAGTTCTGCCTCTTGCAGTCTTCTGCCATGTCTAGGGCAGCTGGCACTAGTTGCGGAAAGTCTCAGACAGGTGTTATGTCGGTTGTGAGTGGTTGAAGCCACCTCTGCCTCCACTACCTCTGCCGCACTATTTGTCACTCAGAAGTCTTCTCATTCTTCATGGGCCTCATGGCAGATAATTTAAACACAGCAAAGGTTTTAATGGACTTGTTTATTGGAATGTGTCTAATCCAGCTTAATGATGTTATGCACATTTTAACTAATTATTTTATTTGGTTGAAATTCTATAAATTATTTGCACAGTGCACTTAATCAAACCTTTCCTTTAATAAAGAAAAATACATCAGCAACAACATAACGCATGCTGTATTCCTCTTGTGATTCAACTGTTTTGACAAACACACTTCAAAGGCAACAACACAAAGAGTCATATATACTTACTGTACTAACACACCCACACACACGACACTAAAAGTTTTTAAAAAGAGGGCCGGTCTGCTCAAACATTTGCAGTGGAATCTGAGAGAGTGAGGAGAGGTGGAAGACATGATTTGGCAGTTTACCCCCAGTGTTTGCCTCAAAATTTTAACGCCATGGTTCGAAGTCAAGCTGAGAAGTTTCCCAAGACCTGCTGGGCCTGCAGGCGGGTGCTCCATGTAAGCTGTGAGCCTGGCCCCAGAGGATCTGTGTGTCCCCCGCCCCGATCGACCGTAAGTCAGTCTGCAGGGCACTGTGGGGGCGCGAACATGCCCGACCACACCTCTGATGCCTCCGTGTTAGCCATCACTGGGTTTCCTCCTCTGCATGTAGAGACCAGTCACCTCACGAGCTCAGCAATCTCAAAAGGCAGCATCACACCTCGCACAGCAAACCTTGTCCACAAAAACTGAAAATGAAATCAAATATTTGCCTTCTAATGAGATAGTATGTTGTTTTCTACTAACAAAAAGTGCATTTAATGCAAGCTCAGTGTAAAAGTATCATTTGACTGTCGTGATGTGAGCTGCAACTCTGAGAGGCATCTCAGAAGTTACACGTTATTGAGGGAAATGGATCAAGGATTCCAGCCAAAGTACAGATAATCAGCTTACTTTGAAGTGTTATAAAATCAGCATAATTATACCTATTAACTGGTGATGAAACAAAAACACATTCGTTTTTCCAATCCCCTCTGTTTCTCACCAACATGAACTTTGGAAGAACAACATTTCTAAATTGTATGTCATCTAGTTGTGTGCAGGGGAGCTGACAGGGCAGTCTGCCACAGCCTCTAGTCAACCAATAAGACAAGGAGCAGAAATAGCAGGTACATCTGACAGGTATATTAGGCTGTTCTTAATGAAAACGTCAGGGTCAAGACAGACTGAAAGGCTTCGACAGGAAACCTTGAACCACTACTCTCTATACAGAGAAAGATGATATTCAGAACAAAATGTTTATTTTTAGCAATGAAAGGCACTGAGTCCTGACAAAGACAATTACTGAGCAAACACATTCTAATATGATAAAATGTGATTTATGAAAGCAAAATATTTTTTCATACATCGTCATTTATGCATATTTATTGTGTGTAATTCTGCAGCCCCTTCTGCACAATCTCCATCTAAGTTTACAGTTTTAAAATTTTCCATTTTTAAGCAACGTTCAATATGTGCGCCTCTTGATTTTTTTTAATGATTTATGTAACTAATAAAATGTAAAATAAAAATTTGATTAATTAATTACTAATTATTAAAAGTGATGATAAAAATAGCGAAACCTTCAATCTTCTCATGACTATAGGTGCACTCATAACTTACAGTCGGATTTGGTATCTAAAATTGGACGCATGGATTATGGTGACTGAACTCTCAACAAAGTGTCCTTTGTCCACCGAAAACAAGTGTTGGAGCAAATCCAGCAAAGCAGATTTTAGTGTTGCGACACGTTTGTTTTGCTCCAGTTTTTTCACAGACTTTATATTTAAAATGTTTTGGCCTCACAGAGGAAAGTTTATATTTATTAAATATAATGTAATCTTTAACATGTTCATGCATTCGTATATTATTGATAGAGTAAAAACATCAGAACCATCATCATTATCACCATTATTATTGTTATTATTGTATTATTATGATATCATTAATCGCATAGATCTATATATTCATAGCAAGCGATTTTAAAATTGAATCCTGCATAACCAGCTGCATATTAGAAATCACCAATCATGACATCATCAGTCAATTAAATCATGAGAAAAACGACCTTTCACGCTCATAAAAACACCCTATTAAGGTAAAAACATTAGGGATGAAGTGGGAGATACAGTTGTTGATTCTTTTCGATAAGAAACATTTTTAATGAGAAATGTTTTGTTTTGTAATCTGGCCCATCATCTTGTTTGGACCAATAAAACTGTCTGTCGGAAAGAGGAAGGCGTAAAACACAAATGTAGAGCGGGAACTTAAATTTAGAAATATGTTTTGTATTACTCTCTTACTTTGTTTTAATGGCTGCAGCTCCCGCACAGTTGCAAGGCTTCCTCCCAAGTTTCTGGACTGCTGTCTCCCCCTATTGGTTCATGTGGTCACCGTGCAGAGCTGAGAGACGACTGGGGGCTGCAGCTCCGTAACAGACTCACACAGACACACTGACTCGACTGTCTCTGTGCAACAAACAGTTTAGACGACAACTGCCCGCATTTATTCAGGCACAAATAAACATCAGTGTTTATCTTACCAAAATCGGACTTATCAAAGTTTAAAAACGTCAGTAGGCTAGTTTTCTAGTGAGGACTGCTCTTATTTCTAAATCAGCCGAACATTGTATCCCATAAATATCTCATACAAACAGCTGACTATTGCCCTCAGAAAAGTAACTTAAATACAAAGGTACAAGATGGTAAAGCAAGGGAATTCAAAATTAGGCATTTAAACGTATAACATATAAACATTTTGTTGTATAAATATGCAACGTGCCTGTAATTTCTGTAAAATCTAAATAAAAGAAGTATAATAAAGCTATAAGAAATGCAATTCCAATTTGTCTATAATTCTAACAGTCCTAATCAGGAGTGCTGATGATACGGACTTTGTGTCTGTAATCAAAGGAAACAGGGTCATAGGGTGGTATATATATATATATTTTTTTTATCTCCCTTGATATCACTATAATATTAAAAAAGTTCACATTATTGTAGCATTTTGTGGTTAAGAGTAGTGATTATAGCCTCACTTCTGTTAATTTTGAGTGTAATATTTAACTTTTAAGTATTAACTTCTTAAACTTCAAGTTCCACTTTAATTGAAATGAAACCAGATTATAAAGTGAAAAAAACACCTTTTTCCTACATGAGCTGGGTTTTCACTGTTGTTGACTGCAAGAGTCCTTCAGCGCAGAGTCATATTACGTCTCCGCCTACAAAAAGTTTCCCCCAATCATTTCCTTGCCGTCAAACATAAATCCAGGCATCGCCTCCTGCGTCCCTAGACTCTTCAGCAATCCACCAAGAGTAGACCTCTCAGTCACATTTCTCTTTAAAGTCACTGTTTCACAGTTAAGCATCAGAAAGCGATCACTTGCAATCTGCCTTCTTTTCCGCGAAATTGTGAAAAGTCGAAGGAGCGTCAAAAACTTTTATTTTTGGCATTTTTTTTTACTTTACAGGATTCAAGTTTGCCAGTCAAGCTGTGCGCCCTCACAGGCTGTCACTGCAGTCTTTGGGCACAGCACTTGGATTTAGAAAGAAGGATTTTCTCCTTTTTTTTTACTGCGAGAAGCTGTTCTTTACTTTTTTCGCATGAATCTCCTCGACCCTTACCTGAAGATGACAGAAGAACAGGAGAAGTGTCACTCTGACGCTCCCAGCCCCAGCATGTCTGAGGACTCCGCGGGCTCGCCGTGCCCGTCCGGGTCCGGTTCGGACACTGAGAACACCCGGCCGTCCGACAACCACCTCCTCTTGGGTCCAGACTACAAGAAGGAGGGCGAAGAAGAAAAGTTCCCCGTGTGCATCAGAGATGCGGTGTCTCAGGTGTTGAAGGGCTATGACTGGACGCTGGTGCCCATGCCGGTGCGCGTCAACGGCTCAAGTAAAAGTAAACCTCACGTCAAAAGACCCATGAACGCATTCATGGTCTGGGCTCAAGCTGCACGGAGGAAGCTGGCCGATCAATACCCGCATCTGCATAACGCGGAACTGAGCAAAACCTTGGGCAAACTTTGGAGGTAGGTTCGCTTTGCATTTTCAATCACTTTTGCAGTGCGTTTTTAACGCGCCGCTGTGCGGAGCGCACTATTTCTTCCATGAAATACAGCACCTGCCTGCTGTTTCAAGTAGAGCTTTACAGTCTGGGAATTTGACTAATGCATTTCAAATTCAAATTCCTCTCTGTTGCATATTTTTTTTTTGTGATCTTCTTATTTCTATGTTGGAGTGCATGCACAGAAGAAGACGTATAAACTTTTTTTAGCTGCTTCTTGTTCATTATTAATATGAAAACAATGAATGCAATGATTCAGTAAATTGCACATCTCTTGCACTAATTAGTCAACCATGTCTTGTGCTTGTTGGATCCATTTTAATGTGAATGTACAATTCTCTGTGATATTTTCAGATTGCTCAACGAAGTGGAGAAGCGCCCGTTTGTGGAGGAAGCTGAGCGTTTGAGAGTGCAGCATAAGAAGGACCACCCGGACTACAAATATCAGCCCAGGCGGAGAAAATCTGTCAAGAACGGGCAAAACGATTCCGAGGACGGCGAGCAAACCCATATCTCTCCAAATGCGATATTCAAGGCGCTGCAGCAGGCCGATTCTCCAGCGTCTAGCTTGGGCGAGGTGCATTCCCCAGGAGGTAATAAATAAATAAATAAATAAATAAATAAAAGAAAACATATTTTCTAGTACTCTACTATAGTGACTCATTTTGACACTGTTTGTAGAAATCAAATCTAAGCCTTTAGGGCCTTGAACAGACACCTGGTAATGATTAATGATTAATGATTAGTGGGTTTTACAAGCCATCATGCAAATACACCTGTCAGCATAGTGGCAATAAACACCTCCTGCTGAAAGCATTTACATTTATCCTCGTATTTCATTTTATCACAAGTCTTTCATTATCTTCTTTAGATGTATCATTTTGTAAACTTGATTTTTAAATGTGAGGCTAACTCTGCCTTTCCTCTGACCAGGTCAGTCCCAGGGCCCACCAACACCCCCAACCACCCCCAAGACAGACCTCCCCGCCAGCAAAGCTGACCTGAAGCGTGAGGGGCGCCCCATGCAGGAGGGCACCAGTCGCCAGCTCAACATCGACTTTGGAGCTGTGGACATTGGCGAGCTGAGCAGCGAAGTCATCTCCAACATGGGGAGCTTTGATGTCGATGAGTTTGATCAGTACCTGCCGCCTCACAGCCATGCTGGAGTGGCCGGAGCAGCCCAGGCTGGCTACACCGGCAGCTACGGCATCAGCAGCTCCTCTGTCAGCCAGGCAGCCAGTGTCGGGGCCCACGCCTGGATGTCCAAGCAGCAGCAGCAGCAGCAGCAGCAGCAGCACTCTCTGACCACCCTGGGTGGAGGAGGAGAGCAAGGCCAGCAGGGCCAACAGAGAACCACCCAGATCAAGACAGAGCAGCTGAGCCCCAGCCACTACAATGAGCAGCAGGGCTCCCCACAGCACGTCACCTATGGGTCCTTCAACCTGCAGCACTACAGCACCTCCTCTTACCCCTCCATCACAAGAGCACAGTATGACTATTCAGACCACCAAGGGGGTGCCAACTCCTACTACAGCCATGCGACTGGCCAAGGCTCCGGCCTGTACTCCACCTTCAGCTACATGAGCCCAAGCCAGAGGCCGATGTACACCCCGATCGCCGACACCACCGGGGTGCCCTCCGTGCCCCAGACCCACAGTCCGCAGCACTGGGAGCAGCAGCCCATTTACACACAGCTCTCCAGGCCATGAGGAGGCGGCCTCAGCACTGACTGCACAACACCCATCCCATGCATAGACTTCTTTCTGTCCAGTGGCCTTCGTGCCACCACGCCACACACCCTTCATTGCCAACAGAAAAACATGACAAGGACTTTTTTATAGTACTGAAAATATATCTTTGGATTGGCTCACAACAGTGCCTTTTGTATTGGTTGGAATTGTGATTATATTTTTTTAGATATAATGTTTAAAAAAAAAAGCTAAATCCTCTGTGAGGACATACCGGTTATAAATATTTTAGTATGTACTGTGTATGTGTTCTGCTCTTGTCATTGCCATCGTAATCAGTGTCATCAGCATCCTCATCATCATGATTTGAAGGTTTAACACATCTAAAGGAGCAGGAATGCCGGGTAAAAACACCCTCAGTGGCCTTACTTCTCACTAATGTATTTTTTGTACAGAAGTAAGAAATCTGTTTACTGACACTGCCGTCTTATAATAGCCTACATTCTGCTTTGAATTTTTGTACTGTACATATTTTATTGTAATTCCCATGAGATGCAAGAATTGAGCAATGCAGGTTTGAAATAGATTTGAATTTTTGGCCATGATATGACCGTGTCATCAGTGAATTAGTCAAATATTCTACTTCTTGTTCTTTGCTTTAGCTCAAATGATTGTGTTGGAAATGCTATAGCAGGTGCCATGTAATTCTACTAGGGGCCTTACTGTGTTGGTAGATGCAACTCAGCAATGCTTGCTTTTATCTGGGCACTGCCTTGATACCATTGGTGCCTCTGGAGCCACAGTAGGGAGGCTCCTTCCACTGGCATTGCAGTGTCAAAACCACAGCATAGTTCTGACTTCCTGCTTGAGGAGATACAGGAAGTGACCTTTGACCTGACTCTCCTCAGCAGCCAGCAGGTCTGAGTCTGGCGTGCTTCTATCATTCCTACAGCCTCATCCTTTTTCCTAACCTTTTTCTTAATTTATTCTTTAGCATTAATTTTATTTGAAAATAACTATTTGCAATTACCTTTTTAATTCCGCAGCAGCTAACTGAGATGAAAAGTTTTCAGTGGAATAGTTTGCTGTCATATGTGGTACAAATTTGTTTATTTATCATTTGTAAATGTTTCCGTATAAAAAGTTTCTTTTATTCATGATCTAGTTATGTACAGATTACTTATAATTACACGATGAGTCTTGCTCTAAAAAAAAAAGAAAAACTGGACGTTTTTTTTTCTTTTTTTCATGCTAACAAATGAATTAATGGATATGGAAGCCGTGCCTGTTTTTGTAAAGAATTCGCTGGAATCAACAGGATACTTTTTGTTATTGAAAAAAAGTTGTGTTCCTCATTTTATATTCTGTATCATTAGTTCTCATTTCGTCATCTTCTTAATGCAGTTTCCGTAGGTAAACATGGCATTGTCTTAAAAGCTTATCTTTTGTATTATATTGTTTGCAATAAAAACAAAACACTGAGAAATATGTGATCGTCTTGTGCCATTAATTGGAAGCTTGTTTCATACACTATAGGTTGACTGTGTCTGACCGTATTTGTCAGATAAAGACCAGTGAGGTGTATTTTTTTTACCCAGTATGACAAGATATCCTCCACTGGCAGAAAAGCAGTTAAATTAAGATTTTATTTACTGAGTCTGAATCACTTTGGAACAGTCTTCATCCAACTCATATGCTCAAAAAACAACGGAAATCAAGAAGATTGTTTAAACATGACACAGATAATTTCATTTCTGCATTAATCGGAGCCAGCTTGTCGGCGACCCACAGCAGCAGTTTGGTAACGTTATCGTTAGACCAATGTGAAGTGAAGAAAAAAAAAACATTGTATTAAAGTTGTGGTACTGGGAACAGTGGTTTTGCTTCTGGCTTCTCAGACCATGAGGTCACAGGTCCATTATTACCATGGCCTATTGAGAAGACGTATGTCCACACCCCTCCCCCCTGCCTGTATACACGACAGCTTAAAGAAACAAACTAGACACTGAATATTGTTTATTCCTTACTGGCCAAGTAATATAGGAATAGAGCTGACCTTAATAAATCAGTGACAGTGTAAACACAATCAGGTACTATAGCTTTGTGTTGAAATTTGAGGCACATTCACAGATGACGTCTCTTTCCTCACATCAACTGGACTGAACCTTTCTCTGCCACCCACCGCTGCACCGCATCTCACTGCGATGACTGGACAGTTTTCTTTTTTTCAGCTTGACTCCATAACTACTCATTACACATTATACTAGGCTACACTAAACCTGTGGCTCAATCTATAATGCATAACATTATGGCCACAGAGTCATCAAGATCTACCTTCTATGCAAAACTGTGAATTTTCAGCTTTCACAAAAATGAGATGAATTGCAATTAAACACTGTTTTGATGAGCTAAATAAAACCACCAACCATTTCATCACCTCATTGTAATATTTTATTATTCATTGGTGCCAGTCTGTATGACTTCCTCTCGAAATGTCTTGATGAGTTCTCCTGAAAAAAGGAAGCAGACTTTTATTTATTCACTGCATACGTTGCACCAACGTAAACAGAGAGGAAAAAAGGAAATACTGGTTCCCTGAAAAGTTGTTAATCATACAAATGCATTTATTGGCTGACGTTAATGATAGTACAACTTTAAGATGCTAACTTATAGTACAGTCACATGCTCTGGGGTTTGTTGAACGTGGAAAACAGTAACTAAGCTGTGGGGATGTGGGTAGAAAAAGGGGAAAAAGGGGAAAAAGGGAAATTACACTATTTCAAAACAACAATACCTCGTGGAATTCACTGACCATCATAGGCTGATGGCATGCATCAGTAAGAGCATATCTACAATTAGAATTGTGATTTAAAGTTGGTGTCCGCAATGTAACTCCATTGTTTTAAATCCTGCCACTATAACTGTTGAGGCGCAGTTAAAACAAGACAATGGTCTTTTCAGTGTATTTTTCCATGCATTGAAGTTGTTTATTATCCTCTCTGTCTTTTCAGATATGTTTGTTATCTAACTTTGCTTCAAACTGCTGCCTATTCTGGTAATGCAACTCTCAGGAACTAGCTGCTGATTAAAACAGCATTGTGTTATATAAATTGGCAAAAAATAGAAAAATAAAGCATAACAATATGCAATGACTTAAGCCTTGTTGTGTTGATGGCAAGACAGTGATCCTACTGCAGGCTTGACTCTGCTGTCTCTGGTTAAACATGAAGGTTGACATCCTCCCCTCTGACAGTGAGGAACAGGCAGAGTGTGTGAAGCCCTGAGCCCACCTCCCACAGAGAGCCCCCCGAGGCACATCCATCACTGGATCTCCAGTGGTTCAGACCTGGAGTGAGGCAGCAGGGCCTCAGGGCCTAACAGGGCAAAGGGAGGCCAGTTAGCGATGGCTCAGGGAGAGCAGAAAGGTACAGCAGGGGGATCACAAGGAAACCTTACTAATCCATGTTTTTGTCTTCCAAACCAAGGAACTGAGTTAATGACTGAAATATTAAGATGCCAGGAATTCAAAATAGGACTCATTCTCCAAAACTGAAACACTGCAGACTGTCAGAAAAATAATTTGAAGGGAATCGAACACAAACTTTGACATTACAGTTGTTATGGGGGGGTTCTTAATGTAAAAGATGTAATTTCGCCTGATCCAAACCATAGTAATAGTAATCACAATGTCCTGATGCTGTCTGAGCTGGTTCCAACAGGCGTACGGTACCACAGTGCTCAGGACATGATTTGCTCCTGATGGAAGATGTTGTCTGAAAGTTAAACTGAAGCCAACATTTCTGTTCAGCAAACAAGGAAAAAAGTCGACTTTGGTAAACACAGGTCCGTGTTCCTCCAGTTTCAGAGAATGAACAGAACATTTTTGCTGAATTGTTTCATTCTCAGGTTGTTGGCAGCGTGTTTTCATGGGAAAATGTGAAAAGTTTACATTTGCGGGTCCAGCTCCTCAAAAACAAATCATGAGTTCAGAGAAACTGAAATCAGGTGATCATATTATCACTTTTGGGAAATAATCATTCTTTCAAAATTAAAGTTGATGAATGATGAGAACTAATTTAGCCAATGACTGTTTCTACATGGCCCCTTCTTTGAAAGTCATTTGCCTGATGTGAACAACAAAGTTCCACGAAGAACCAAACCTAGCATCCAACAAAACTTTTATAGGTTATAAAATACGTCAACAATAATGTAGTTCCTCTTTTTTACTTGTAATTTTAAACAGAAAATTAATGCGTTTACACATTTACTTCCCATAACATGGATGACAGAATGTGTATGGATAGGATAAAGGTAAAAACAAAAAATTTAAAAAAATTAAAAAAAATTGTGTGACTTAAATGCAGTTAGAGTAGCTGGACCAACTTTGCTACTCTGACCTCAATGAAAAACGTGGAGCGATGATGGCCACTTTCATCGTATTTCATCAGAATAGTGTGTCATGTGGTGTGTCAGAGTAGCACACCATCAGGAAATGACATCAGGATTGAGGCTTTCCCTGTGTGAGACCATGGTGACTCATTCATTGGGCTTGACACAGACAGCCTTGCCCAGTAGCAGCCTCAACATAATGATAAATTTTTAATATGTTCCATACAGCAACGTGCCAAGAGAAATGATAATGACTACACCAACTACTAGAAATTAAACTTTGAAATTAACTAGACATTATCAAAGCAACTGTGCAACATCAGATATTCAGGCTCTAGGAAATACACACTATCAGTCAACCATTACTGTAAATCTATATTAAAAAAAAAATCAAGGCAAGGCAAATGAAAAGCATCTTTTCAAAACCATGTGCCCCAGCCTCCTGACCTCAGCTCAGAAAGTCTTGGCAGTGGCAGGGTGACCCAGCCAGTGAGTGGATTGGGGCTGCGATGGGACTGCTCCCCTCCAAACAGCAGGAGTGCCCTGATGAATGTTTCCGAGAAGGATCGGAAACAAGACCAAATTTTTCTTTCGTTTTTTTTTTTCTTCAGACAGGCCTTTCCATGGGCAATTTTCCCAGGACGACCCCATTATTATTCCACAGAGACGTCTGCCCCCTCCGAACCCTATGGGTGGTCTTTCTGAAGGCAAAAGGAAGAGGAAAAGAAAAGGAAAAGGGTAAAAAAAAATCTGGTGATACACCCATGGAGACTGGACAACAATAAAATACACAACAAAGCAAAGGGAGACAAAACAAGATGAAGAGTCAAACAGCACTCCAACATATTGCAAGCTTACTCTGTCTACACTGAACGACTGTCTGGTGTGTATGCGCATATGTATGCCATTTGCCTGTTACAGTATTTCAAGGAAAAATGTTTTTAAAATGGTCTCATCATGGCAAAAATGAACATAAAATCAAACATAATGTTATATATCTTATGACCAGTTTATTGTGTGTTCTTTGAGTATTTGTGTCACTAACCATCCCAGTGTTTAGATTACCTACAGGGACAGTTTGAATTGACCCCCACACTGAGTTGCTTTTAAATTGTCCAGTCCATAAAATTCTTTCTTAAACCAATAAGAAACATCCAGTGGAGGAAACCCCTGCTAAATCACAGAGAAAGACAAGCTGACCTCAAGGCCGTTTCCATGGAAGCTACACCCTCAGCTGAAAAACTACTATGTGCTGATTCAAGTTGGGAGCAAAAGGAGGGCACATTTCCTTCACCCCGAACCGTATTGATTGTTGTATACATTAAATCAGAAGAGTTACATGAACAACAGTCGTCGGAGTCAACTCACTCTTGGGAAATTATATTTATTTAAGTTTACAAGCCCCTCTTGTCACCGTTTTTTTTGCTCACTGTTTGAGTAGACTTAGGAAGTGAGACTTTGCCCCGCAGCCATCCATCTTGCGCTGGCCCCATGAGGACACCGGCCTGTGCCAAGAGGCCGAGCTGGGCCAGCCTGCTGGAACCCTTGGTGAGCTCCCTGCCTTTGTCTGAGGATGTGGAAGAAACCTGGCACCGGCCCGAGGTCAGCGTCACAAAATTATATTACCATAATCCCATTAAGTGTGTCTGAGGCCTCATGAGCTCCAGCTCAGTCTGGGAGGAAGGTAGGTGAAGGCTGGCAGTGGGTGGTTTTGTGGCTGAAGAACACAGTCAGGGGATAATATGAGCTAGTAGCTTACCTGCACTTTATATGTGTATATTTTAGCCTATGTGATATTTTTGGCTTTTATGCCAAATGCAAAGATGTATCATACACCCGTGCATTCGTGTAGATGTCAGTTGAAACAACATGTGGTTAACTATTTTCCATGACAGAAATTGACTGTATGAACAAAAAAAAGCAACATATAAATGTGCCTAAGAGCAAGAGAACTCACCATAATTGAAGCCAGGAGCCTAAACGAGATGTTGGATCAAGTGGGTTTGTCTATAAGCTTTATATAATCAAGGTTTCTCATCCTTATCTTTATTATCCCTCGTCCTTTAGAAAAGTATTCTCTCCAATAATAATGAGATTTTCCATTCATCTTTACATGTGCTTCCAATTAAGACACTGACAGAAAAGAAAAGAGAGAGAGAAAAGTTCGGGCCGTCCAACCAACCGCGGATACAGTAGTTTGTCTTTGCTAATTCCCTCGTCTGTACCTGGTAGATCTCCACAGAACATATCGTTTTACAGTGCACATGCCCATTAGGCACAGGTTGTTTGAGGGGATGCAAATGGTCATGTCAGCAGAACTGATACTATTCTCACATGGCATGAGAGCTGAATATAAGCCAAGCTCTGGCAGTCGATCCTTGAGGCGTAACTGGCTGTAACATATATAGAGAGATTATCAGATGTGTAACATAGGAATGCAGCCTGGTTTCTGTGTTGTTTCATTGTTTTAAATTGTGACCACAGCTATGTAAAAAACAACCAAAAAATGGTCATAATGGTCTTTTTTTCTGCCATACAGTCTTAACTATTTATAGATTTGTTCAGCTACTGAATTTGCAAACAGGAGAGCTGCTCTGGTTTCTGTTTGGTTGCTTTCTAGGATCATAATTATCTTTCATGTTTGTCCTGTACTGGATAACAGCGTGAAAAACAATGCAAATTGAAGACTTGTCGCCAAAATAGTCAACTAAGCTAACATATTGTCAGATCAGAGCGAGAGTGGGAGGAGTTGCACATGGGGTGGGAGTGTATGTATGTGTGTGTCTTTTCGGGGGAGCAGAGGTATTAGTTGCTTGTTCTCGCGGTGACTACAGTGAGTATTGTCGGCAGCCATTTCTTTACTTACAGGGCCCAGTATCTCAAACATACCTCCCCTATGTTTGTCCATTCCATCTACGGGACAACCAGTAAGACTTAATCCCTTGTCCAAATAAGTTAATACCTCAACTAATATGTAAAAGTAAAGTTCAGGGCCAAATGCAGATTCCTGAGAGACAGACGGTGCCTAACCTGGCAGTAAACCAATTAATTACACACAGAGTGACTCAGTTCGTCATGGAGACATGAAGTGACACACATGCAGATCTGCAGGCTCTCACACACACACACACACCAAAGAAGGAAATGAAAAACTGTTTTTCTTTTGCTTTCAAAGTAAAATGTCTCTACTGAACATTCAAAATCCCACAATCCTCCACTTTGCATGCCTCTTTGTGTTAATGCGTGTGTTTATATGTGTGTGTGTATGTGCCTACAGATTTCTTCTTTCCCTGCTTCTCCCTCTCCTTCCTTTGCTGACCCCCAGCCCCAGCATGTGTTCCGATATGGTTCGTCTCTGTGGCCTTTTCCTTCGGGAGAGGGGCTTAGTGAAATATGGGCAGAATGCCTTACGGTCAATGGGGTCTTCACCAGCCTCATTTCCTCCATGCAGAGCTCTGTCAGAGAGCGCTAAGCAGAACCCCCAGGCCTGATGCTGACAGCACAGGAGGAAGCAGACAGTATTAAGTTCCCTTAAAATTAAACCAAATATCACTTCACTGTAATAAATAGAAGCAGTAACTCAATTTGAGTTAAGAGGCTAATAAGACACAAGTGTCTTGTGATTCGCTGCTTAAGGTTTGCTGGGTAGAGACAGCTGACTGCTCACATAACTGAAAATAAGTTGTAAGTTAAATCGGCATGAAGTTTGAAACAAAAGTTCATGTCTGAAGAATAATTACAATAATTTGAAACCTAATTGAATGGATCTGTAAAAAAGAAAAGTGATCATGCTCCCA
Organism: Oplegnathus fasciatus; assembly: GCA_003416845.1. NCBI lineage: Eukaryota > Metazoa > Chordata > Actinopteri > Centrarchiformes > Oplegnathidae > Oplegnathus > Oplegnathus fasciatus. The sequence goes on from NTHP01000055.1 coordinate 1,162,323, forward strand.
TCCTGCAACTTTCACAAAGTTATGTGTGCAGCCTCTTTAGTGCATTAATTGGTAGCAGTTCTGGGATGGGGGTTGGGCAGGGCTTGGGTTTGTTCTGCTGTGTGCCCCTATTATTTTCTCCACAGGCAGTTTAGTACTTTCCAACTACATCTTAGGCATCAGCAGTTTTGGCCTTATCGTGTGCAAAGGGGAATACTTTGAAACGAGGTGCATGGGGACTCTCTGCAGGAAGCTTTTATGCAACTTTAATTTTACAGAAAAGTTGCTTTTACAGTCGCCCATTCCTCTCAGACAGTTTTATCTGTTTGATGGTCATGTCTCTTTTGTGGCAGGCTATCGTTTAGCGCAGCCCCAGCTCACATAAGTTAAGATTTAAAACTCTTCTTAATTCGGCAGCTGTATTTCCAACAAAAATCAAACCTCCTGAGAATCTTTTCCACTACCCTTTCTTGTCTGCCAGAGGCTTAAAAAACATGGAATTAGCATCATGTCCCAGAGTGCCTTGCAACAGCAGCAGCTGGGGGGAACAGGTGTGTGTGGTGAGCACATGGTGGGGGTGATGAGGTCTGCCACATGTTAAATGCATAAAACATAACATTGCTGCTTAACTAGTGCAGAAAAGGCAGAAAGAGATGCTTACCTCTAGTGGACCTATGTTTTTGTGTCTCTGTCAGATTATAAGAGTAGAGGAAACTAGCCAATACATCTGGAGAAAGAGACAGTGGGAGAAAAAAAATGTAGAAAAAGGTGCCAGTTAAGTGTCTTTTTGACGTGGGCTAGATGAAGGAGAAACTTGAATCTCTCACTTTAGAGCAGGATCACACAGTGGGATTTCAATAAATGAGTGAGTGCTGTGCCCGAGTACAGAGCCAAAGCTGCCAGACGGTACATCCAGCCCTCTCTCTCTCTCTTTCTCTCTCTCAGCCCTTTTCTCAAGTCACTTTCTGTAACTTGCTGTGAAATTCCAAGGAGACGTCAGGAAGAGAAGAATCAGGAGGCAGACATTTGTTTTTTATGTGCATTAAAGCCAACTTCGTGAATGCATGACTGCGTGTTTTAATTATTATTTTTCTTGCAGGAGAAATTTGACTTCTTGTTGTGTCTGTTGTCTTTTAACACTCCAAGTTTTCGCCCTGCTTGGCAAATGTCACCATTGTTAAATTTAACCCCAAGCAGATGAGAGGGAGAGGCCCTGGAATCAAACTGCAGAAGAGCAGATTTCCCCGCAACTCTATTACCACTGGTTGCCATAGTAATAAAGCCTGCTGGCGTTCATGGGCCTCGATGGCCCATTGGCATTGGCCAATGGTGAGTGCGATGAGGCTCCTAACCCTGGGAAAAATCGTGCCCTCTCCTGATTTATGATAGCTGTGAAAACTTCAAAATTCTCTCCCAGACGTGTCAACAAACATCACAGCGCAGGTTCAGCTATGCGTGTGCTCATGTGCAAAGATCCAACAGGCCTGTTTGACACCTTGTTAAGGTTTTTGTCTCCTTCCTCCTGGCCTCTCTACCCTTGCGGATCCATGCCTTTGTGGCTCTTTGGGCTCTGGGCACTGACCCCAAAACTCTGAGAATCACTCAAAGGAGCCTCCAAACCACCACAACAATCTGGCAACATTTGGCCTCCAGATTGTTTTTTTCCTGAGGTTTCCCCACAAACCTCCTTTTAAAGCTTCTCTTTATTGTTGTGCAGAAAATGCATATGTTACCAGTGTTTCAGCTGTTTTTACTGACATTATTGACTCAACAATGACAGATATCATACACAACCTCATCACCACAGAATCACAAACTCATAGGACTGGGCAAGAACTGAGAAACACTTTCTACACTTGCAAATTTCATTTGCTTTAACTGAAAAATAATGATATGAATTTAACAATTATAATTTTGGTTAGTCTACATTCAGTAACACATTTGATAAATCAGGGGTCTGTTAACCTCTGCATTACAGGTATTATGTTCTACCGACCACAACAAAAGTCCAAGGACCTGTGTCCCTGTGTCTAATCTGCCAAAGTACTCCACAATAACCATGAGAACAGACTCTCCTGTAAGATCCAGGAATGCACTGTTGCATATCAATGACCCACATCAACAGAGAAAGACAGAGAGAGAGAGAGAGAGAGAGAGAGAGAGACAGAGAGAGAGAGAGACAACAAAAAGAGAGGATAAAAGGGCCCCTTCCCAACACAGGCACACACACACAAACACACTACAAACACACAGAGGCAGGCAAGTCCGTGAAATATGACAGCCCCACGGTGAAGAAGGTGGGGGTGAGGGAAGCCATATTGTAACAATCTTATTCTGTGGTCATTAATCGTATCCTGCTGTTCCAGCCTCCCCGACCGTGTGCGCTGAGCGTATGTCAAACACATTTCCCCTCTCTCGGTGGGCGCACTCCCAGCCAGCTCTAATGCTGCACAAAGACACAAACCCTGAGAGCTCCTGAAGGCAGACAGGCCAGATAATCTCCCCCTCGGACTCCAGCGCCAAGTCCAGAGCCAGCCATAAAGACACAGAGAGACACAGGCCCACTGGGAACGTCCTCTGGCCCTGGCTGCTGCCGATGCTACCACGCTACATTCACAACATACGCCACGACAAATCACATATATTGTGAATGAAAAGGAAATATTTCAACAAACCTCTTTATGCCTGTCCCCGCTGGCTTAATCAGTAAAAGTTGTGAAATGCCACTGTTTAAATGTACATTGCCTCTCTGTTGCTTTTCACCACATGGCTTTCCATAAGTGGTTTCCAAATAACATTACAAATGGCTTAGCTCAAATATTTGTCCTAAGTAGGCTTATATGATCAGTACAAAGGGACACTTTAATGTGACACTGGGTTGGAATCAAGAACAAAAGTAATCATTTGTGATACACTTCGGTTATATAACTGATTACAGTTTCAATATTCCACAGCAATCCTAAAATCAGTTCATTGATAAACAGAGACAATTTCTGGGCAGTCATGGGTATTTGGCAACGGTAAAGTGGTCTTCCCTCTCTTCATTTTTATCCATCTCTCACTCCATACTGCCTGGCTTGCTCCCTCTTTCCCCCTCCTGCTGTGAGCTGCCTCATTAGGGAAGTGATAATGTAACCCCTCTGTTTCATCAAGCGCCGCCATTTGTCATTATGACTGACAAGTGCCGAGGCGGGCCAACTGAGTGACAGGAAGAAAAGCCTCCCAATCGTCATGTAACTAGTTTTATCCATTGTTACACCTTTCTCTCACTTTTCTTTTTGACCATGCCCCAGTGCATGAAATACATACTGAAAAAATATAAGATGCCACTGTTTTGCGCTGTCACAACCAATGCTATCAGATATAAATACATAAAAAATATTGTGATCATCAATCACTCTCTACATTTCCATATTGTAAGTGGGTCTACATATGTCTCAAAAATGGCAACTGAGGACTATTGCCAGAAACCTGAGAAGTCTCTTGACAAGTGGAGTCTCCAGAGCAATGGAAAATCAGTCTGAAACCCCATCAATCACGGCACAGGAGATTGGTTGAAAGACCTGCTTTTCACTGACAGTCTGGTCCGAGATCCTGACAAGATAATAGATTGTGAAGCTGTCAAAATGGCTTGATTGAGGAGATGTATTAATCGTAAATCAAAGACTTTCCAGACTGTGCAACTACTGTAGGTGATATAATAGTATCACTACTGTTGCTATTAGAAGAAAACCACTTTTTATGGCTTCTAATAGAGTTGTAGAAACGGATCATTATGCAGGCTGATGCATGTGATATTTTATCTTACCAGATAACCTGGTCTTTTGTGACATGCCCAGCTTACACTTACACCACTTTGATGCAGTTACTTCTCTTTTCTCAGGAGCTACCAAAGTAAACTAATACAGAAACTCATGGCCAGGGCAGCAGTCCATGAGGAAAACAAAGCAGCTAGTAAGGACAAACAGTACAGCCATGGCAAAGATAAAATGATCATCTGAATGTGACAGAAAAAAGTACATGCGCAATGAACACTCCTAGCATAAAGACACACTTAACATGATCAAATAAGTTTGCCTGTGGTCAAGGGATGAGTGTAAGGAGTTGGAGATGCCTTGACAGAACCCTTGACCTGTGGGTTTTAGCTGGGGTGGGTGCCCGTCAGTGGGGATAGGAGGAGGGTGATTGATTGGGTTCCTGTCTGCAGGCTCAGCTGGATATCCTAGGAAGATCTCCCCATCCATCAGATCATCCAGACCAAGGAGGAGCTACTTCCAGATGGGCAGCATTGTTCCTGGGCCACCCTGGCAGACGTCTGGAAGACTCTGAAAGACCCAAAATGTTACTGACAGCAGCCACAGACAACCCACAACCTCTGCATCTGTGCCTGTCTGTCTACACGCTTCGGGAGTTGTAGCACACACCCAACCTAATCAATACCATACACCAGATAGGACTTGCAGAAACAATAGCTGTCATTACAATCACTAACCATAACTCAGTGATCATCTGCAGAGAGGAGATAAGAAGTAGCAGCGACGGTGCGCTGGCAGCGATCACTGTGTCTAGTGCCTAGTGAGGCGTAACATGGAAACTTAATTGTGGTGCAAGGCCTAATTGCATGGTCAGGACAGGGGGTAATGAGTTAATCCCAAGCTAGTCATCCATGATGAGAAGAAGCAAGTCCCCAGCACAGTAATTACACTGCTGCTCATTAACCTCTAAGCCTCAGGACACGGGAGAGCGGGATGATCTTTTATATCTTTTGATCTAGGTAAGTAGGTTTGATGACAGGTTGAGAATTTGTTAGTGGTGGTCTTAAAAGTTAAACAACAATCCTCACAGCATCCACCAGCCAACCCAGGGAGGCCAGAAGTTCAGCCAGTGATTTGGAAGACCAGGAGTGTTTGCCAGGTTACAAGCCCTGTTGACAGACCTGAATGTATTTTCTAGGAGGGGCTATGCAGGAGAAGAGGACCAGGGAGATATTTGGAGGAGTGGGTGGGGATATATGTGATCCCATGGCCCCACTATGACAGGCGTCACGCCGCCCTCTATGTAATGATCTCTTCCATATGGACCCAGGAATGGTCAGTCTGTGTTTACATGAGCTGATCCCCAAAACGTGTCCCAAGACTCATTCTCTGGCATTGCAGCCCGGGAGGAGAGCAGACGAAAGGCACTTGGGCAATCAGGACACCCCCTACTGAAGATCCATTAACGCAGACTGCACAGCGGCACCAAGCAGAGCAGCAACCTGCCAAAAACACCCGCAGTTTCACATGCACTTAAACACACACCAAGCACTGTTAAAGATTACACCCATCATATTTTCATAATTGTTGGAGGCACCTGAAGTCAAGGCCAAGTCAACACATTTTGCCTGGCAGCCTATGAAAAGGGTCATTTATGTGGAATGTATATCAAAAGCATTTCATCTGTGTTTGCTTCAGAAAATTGAAGAAAATATCAGGGTGTCACATTTAGATGGCATCCTTACAGAATCTGAGCTTCTTTGTCAACCTTGGACCGAAAGACGGCGTCAAATAATTTTAACAAGGTGGAAGTCTAAAGTCTCTTAAGTTTCACTGCCAAACTAAATCCTGGCAGCTGGACGTAAGACTGGTACTGGTCAGTGCAACGATACTTAACAACCTCCTGCTCTGAAAGAAAATGTGAAATGCTGAACAGTTAGGACTGTTTGATCCTTTGCCGCCAGTATACTCAGAAAGGTGCATTAAGCAGTGCAGGAGATTCATCACAGTGATATGAGACGATCTCACCGTAACAGAGAAGTCTGCAAACTGAATATAAATGAGACTGTGATCATTTCTCTGGTGTGCCTCCTATAGGTTTTGACTCCTTCAGCAGAGCAGAAAGAAATGAACGACCTGTTAAAGTTCCTCTTCTCCTTCTCCCCGGTAGCCTCTCCTCTATTCAAAACATCAATTCACCCTCAGAGTATAAACCCCTCTGTGGATGTTTGGAGAAGGGGGCTCTCCCCATAGTCTACTTAAATAACCACTTCCCCTGGAATGAAAACAGATCCATTATAGGACACTGGTATCTCCTCTCCTACTGGGGCACCTCTCTCAGTCATAACTGAGTTCAGGGTCTTGGCTTCGCGATGGGCGCTGTGATGGCGGAAAACTGCCCCTTCTCTGTTGACTCAGAGCTGGAAGTGAGTAAGCTGAACTCAGGCCTCGTCTCACTAGGGACCAGCCGCACCCCGCTAATGACATCCAGCCCTTGACATTCTTAAAAAGTCTCTGGTTATTAAGGAAAACAAACAAGGACATCAGACTCACTCACTCTCTGCGCTAACAAACACCGTCCCCAAGCAATCCGGTGGATTGCTGGTGCAACTCAATAGTCCCCTGTTGAAAATCAAATCAGGGTACAGTGATTGGGAATGTACAGCGAGTGTAGCCCAGCATTCATCCTGTGAAGTGAATGAAGGAGACAGCCGTAGAGTTGATAACACACAGTGTGTGTAGGAAGGGAGTGTGCCTACCTGACTTAGAGACTCAAGTTTTCCAGCTACTATACTGGGAGGTGCAAAGGAGAAAATGCACACACACACACACACACACACACACACACACACATATTTGCAGTCTAGAGTGATGTGTCCTCATTGGGGTTTCGTGGTGGGATGTGGTTCTCATCCCGTTGGAGGGAGCTCTTCCACCCCCTCCACCTGCCCCCACATCCCGAGCTCCTATTCCCCTTCCTCCCCTCCCTCCCTCCCTCATCTTGCCACACTTCATTGCCCTGCTAAACGCTGACAATTGGTGACAAATGGACTGCACTGCACACTGTGCGTCAGTTGCCCCGGGAGACGGTGGCGCACTCGGGGCAGGGAAGGAGAGCAGAGGAGGAAGGGAGCAGGGAGTCCTTGCAGCAGCAAGGCGCCTGGCACAGGTGGCTGAAAATCAATACAGATCCGGCCTCTGATTGGGTCTGACAGCACAAGAGCACTGGAGTGTGGGAATCCACTGAGTGCCACACACAGCTAAATTGGATGATGGAGGGTAAGAGAGCAGAGGAAGAGCAGAGGGGAGAGGGAGGGGCGAAGACACGTTATTCCACATTATCACAATGACATTTTGACAGGATGACAAGGACACGCTCGGAACGCATTCACACATAATACAGGTTAAATGAGAAAGACACTTTAACAGATGGCATCTGAACACTTACGCGCAATTCATATTTTGCATGTTTCTGTAGCTTGTTTAATTATACTACAGTCTCGAGGGAATTACACTGTTCAGGGTTAACAATGCAGCTGCTGACAGCAGCATGTTGAGCCATTAGGAAAGTAAATGCTCTGCTTTGGCGCAAATAACAACGACTCATGTATGCATGTATACACGCACTCGCAGGCTTGCTTTCTGTCATGCACAAACACACACTTGCTGAGCTTGCAGTCACACTAATTTCACCCAAGGCTGAGCGCACGCTAAAGTGTGGCACTGTCTGCTTGGCCTAAACATGTGACCGGGCATTCCTGCAGGCCCAGGGAGGTGCAGCTAAATGAAAAAAGGAAACAAAACAAATCAATCAATAAGAACAAGAACCAGAAAAAGTCTTTTTAAATTTGATAATCAAAGCTTTTACAGGGTTGTCATCACCTCTGTCATGTCTTGGAAGAAATACATTGGCAAGTACACCCAAACAATTGACAAAATTGTTTCAACATCATAAAGCATAAAAGATGTTTCTGCATTTGCCATTGTTTACTTACTCGATCAGAATTCATCAACATGCTTGTGTGTGGAATAAATCTATTTTCTTCCAGATTTACCTATCATGTGCATGTCAATGATATCACAATTTAGAGCAGGAACAAACAGAGAATTCTACAGAGAATAAAAGATAAGTGACACAAGGAAGGGAGTTTAATCTAAGTTTTATGGGAAAGAATTGCCTTAAGTGGTTTTTGGCCTGTACTCAAACTGTGATGTTTGTTCACCATGACTAAATGTACCATTTTACACAAATCTACATACTGCACTTTCTGGCTGTGGATAAGTCGTTTGTGCAAATTTGAATCAGTGCTGATTAACTGAGGCTTAAGCCAAAAGTTTCTTAATCAGATAGTTGGAACCCACTCATGGAGACCCCAGTTCACTGTCAGTCTATTTGACAGGGAGGAACCCAGAGTAAGTGACATTCCCACCCTGCACCCCCTAGTGAAAGACCCCTCCCACATATGACAGTACAAATTAATCAAGATCCCAGACAAACCCTCACCCTTCATGCAACAAAAGGATTTTCCCCAGCCCTCTATGGCCTCACCAGGCAATTAAACTACATGTGCAAGTGTATGTGCATGTGCGCATGCTTATATGCAGCTATATCAACAACTGCATCCCATGTCATAAATTCTTATTCATGCATTAAACATGAGCAAATATCTGTGTCGTACCAGCAATGTATATTTGCGTGAGTGTTTGCTTTGTGAGTGTTTGTACATGCATGTGGAGGGAAGTGTGTTTTGTGTGAAAGGGGGGCACAGAGGGGCGCCACGATCAGCTGTGTGCAGGTTGCCGTCTTTGAGGGGTGGCTGGGTGGGGGTGTGAGGACATGTCGGCCCTGTGTGTGGGAACCCCGCGCTCCTCACTTCTCATACATTGTTCTCCTGCTCCTACAAACCGTTAATGCCACAAAAGATGCTCAGCCTATTGTGGCCCGGGACAGCTGAGGGGGGAGGGCAATGGGGCGGAGGCAGGCAAGGGAGGAGGGGTCTGGCCTAGCCTGAGCCTGGTATGGCTGCCTTGGCTACCTCCTCTCCTTTCCTCTCCTCTCCTCTCCTCTTCGCTCCTGTCCTCTCTCCTCTCTGCTCCCCTGTCCTCTCCTCTTCTCTTCTTTCCTCTTCTCTCTTCACTCAGCTCTGCCACTTAGCCCCTCTCAAGAGGATTTGGCCGGGCCGGATTTAGGGGGCCGATGCTTATCATACAAAAGAATTAAACCAACTCAAGGTCCGAGCTTTCTCTTCTAGTCCGCTATGGCTAATCTGAGAATCTGTGAAGGAGGGCTTAGGTGATGTTACATTTTCATTAGACTTCTGATGGCAAACGGGACACTAATGGTAAGAGCCCTGGGTGCCATTGTGATGCAAATCCTGATTATTTCTTTAATTAAAGCATCAGAGGGGGGCAAGAGGGGAGAAGGGGTGGAGCTGACACTGACAGAACTGCATGTCCTTACCCCTACTAGACAAGGATTCTCACGTCTGTCCCAGACTGGAGATCTGGGGCTCTGGGGGATTTGGCTGGTTTGTGAAAGGCTGGTTGGGTTAGGGGATTGAGGCTGAGCCTTTGAATCTGTGACACAGGTCACTTATATTGCCGGAGAGAATATAATTTTATCTAAGCCCCAAACAACTTACAAGATCCTTGTTTCAGTCACTGCAAAGAAACCTGGGGGACAGCATCTCCATTTGAAGTGCGCGTATATATTAAACTGTTACCCTGCAATGTTCAGTGCCCATCAGAGGTTCTCAAATTTGTGCTCTTTCTATCATACTGTTATGGGTGAGGTCACACTACCTCACAAGGACAAAATGTTCCCCACCACTGTTCATATCTTATCATGTTAATTACCGCAACGTTAATCCCTGAAAAAAACCCAAACCCCTGAGAAGATGGATTCAGTGGGATAACTGTGAGGTGAACTGGAACTGTTCACGGAAAACTAGCAAAACGATAGATAGCTGTGATGACCGTCTGTTACTGCAGGGTGAAAATTAAGGCAGTTGCTGCCGGTTTCTGTCCTGTTCCCTTGAGATGGTGCACGCCACAAAAGAGGAAGGCAGAAAAACATAGAGCGTTGGGTAGATGAGCGATCCACCCTCAGGATCTGTATTGTTTGTCCTCGCCACGGTTCTGGCATTCATGGGAAGACTCTGTGTACCCTGTACGGCTGTGGACCAGATGTGGTCCTGAGCTGACTGTGGAGCAGGACAGGGACCATTGTAGGCACTGGAGACAGAGAGGAGAGAGAGAGAGAGAGACAGAGAGAGAAAGAGAGAAAGAGAGAAAGAGAGAAAGAGAGAAAGAGTGGTCAAATGTGTGCAAGACACTTCCCAAAACACCTCTGATCATCCTCCAGTAGCGGGTGTGAACTATGTGTGTGTGTGTGTGTGTGTGTGCGCACGTGTGTCATGGTTGGTGGTGAGTGTGCGCTGCTGGTGATGACTGTTGGAGGTGGATGGATGTTGCGGGGAAAGGAGGGCGGGAGAGGAAGGGGTGTATGTGTGGAAACCCTGAGAACTTTTTTTTCTCTTGGCGTAGCTGCGCTGCTCTCCAGGACCACGGAGTGTTGCCCCCCTGCAGCTTAAGCCTCTGTCTCTTTTTGTCCCCAGCACAACAGCCTGTGGCATTCCATGGCAGCAAATCTGGCTGTGCTGTCACATGGGGGAGATTAGCCAAACTAAGACCTCAATAGAATGCTCACTTTACTCACCCATTCCAGCAGTGGCCGCCCCCCGCGCCCAAACACCCTCACACACCCAATTTAACCGTTCCTTGTCTAGACAGAGTGCAAAGCGATTATTATTGGCATTATTAAGACTTATATGCAGTGCTCTTTTTGTCATTGTCACATTCCCAGCGGTACACATGAGCTGCCAAGCAATGAGCCCTATTTCCCACTGTGAAGGACACTTCCTCGTTGGTTGGGCCTGTGCAACGCTCCACCTGGCCCAGCTGTAGCTTCTGGGACTAGACGCAAAATATCTTGCAGTGGATTTACATCTATTTCCTATCCATTTTCTTCACTAACTGTGGTTTCTCCTGCCTTCTGGCTCCTCCGGTCCACCTCCCCTTCATAATGCAGTTATTCTGGGCTTGGTCACAGATATTTAGAGTTATTCTAGCCACACCGCCACTACCCACACACACACCATCCTTATCTGGCTGGGGACACTCGGAGGAGGATCTTCCAGGAAACGAAGCTCCAGTAGGCTGAAGAGGTCTGTGGCTGCCTGAAGGGACCTAGAATGAACTGGTAAGGGGGAAGCAGTGGAGATCTGGGTTGAACAGAACCTACTCCTAGGGGGTACTGCAAGAACAAAGCCATCTGACTGCATTTACAGACAAAGAGGGAAACACATATGGTTCATGTTTGTAGCATGTCAGACTTACACCATTTGCCCCTTTTACGCAACCCCTCCAGCCTCATTTACATATGTATTCATTCCCAAATGGGAATTATTAGATTAAGATTTACCAGATATATTCCCTGGTTAAGTTTTTTTCAAATCCGCTTACATCAGGTTGGAGTTAATGCACTGAAAGAGGACACTTCACAGATTATTATAGTAGACAGAATCTGATGATGGTTATGATTTTAGAGTTAAGACCATTGTTCCAGTTATTGGTTAAGTGAATCAATCTTATTCTTTGGGTTAGCTTTACAGAGATGGGGAAGGCTGAGCTTCATGAGGCCTAGGAGCTGAGGCCAGAGAATTAGTCTGAGTTTGCAGCTGGAGACTGGGGGCCACAGTTGCAGCGGCACAGTGAATAATTAGGTTTATTTTCACGTAATGGTCTACTGCACAGAGCAGCACCATTGCTAAGCATAGGCAAAAAGCTATTTTATCGCTGCCACATAAAAGGACCTCTCTTACCGCCTCCCAAAATGGATATCATTAATGGACCAGGTCTGGTTAAAAAGGGGTGAGGGTAGGGACATTGCAGGCAGGGGGAGGGTTGATATATCAAGGAAGGATATATGGACAAGAGCTGCCCAATCCAAACTAGCGAGCCACTCAGGCCGTACCTCAGTGCCACTGCCTCCCTCACCTGTTTTGCATTACAGGCAGAGCAAAAGCAACAGTAAACCGTGAACCATGAAGTTTAACCATTAAGCATTGCAATATAATTGCTGTCCACGGTACATCTGCTCTGAAGTCACGTACTTGAAACACATATTGCCGAACAGGAACACACAAAATCTGAGCTGCATATAGACCACAAGGGAGGATACTCAAAACCTACACTACATTACGATCTAACCACAATCTCCTGCCAATAACATGACAGGTCACTGCAAGTCATCTGTCTTAACAGCTTTGCTAGCTATGAGCGCATAATTCATTGAAATTATACGTCACAAATAAGAATATATTGTTTACTTTCAACAACGCATAATTATTAAATTCTGATAATATCAACATATTTAGATTCTGCTTCTAAACACATTGGGCCGATTTTGTTTATCCTCATCACTCAGCCTGTTGCTTGCTTCTGACGTAGCTATCTGGCAGCTGCAGCCATCTGCAGCCAACCCAGTGCACCGCAGCCCAGCACAGTCCCAGCACAGTCCCTGCCAAGCGTAGCCAGGCCCACGGCAGCAGTGCGCCTGCTGGCTTTTACTGGACAGATTAAGTCATGCTTTTGCGTCTGGGAGACATTGTGAGACCCAGCGATCATCTAAGCCATCAGTGATTCAACACAACCAGTGGAGGGGAGCACCAGTGACGTCCGTAAATCACATCATTCCCCACAAACCCCTGTATCTCCAACCCACGGAGAACACTACAGAGTGCCTGGCTCACCTTGCACCCCTGGCTCCAGAGCTGGACTCTACATACAAGTCGTGTTTGTGAGCAATTTTTGCAATAAAATGCTGTATAGCCAAGAAGTGGTAATAATAAAGTAAGATGGATAGGTCCAAGATGAAAGTAATAGCTTTGGATCTCTGCAGAGCTGAGGGTCATGGGCGTGTAAACAATCAGAGGGTGGGGTGCTCCGCCCTTGCAGGTCTATGGCTTTTGGGTGGGTTCCCTCATCTTTCACCTCCATAAGAAATAAGGCGCCTGAGTTAAGTTTACCTCTCTTTGTCAGGCTTTGGGTGGCTGTCAAACAGACAAACCTTAATCACCTCCTCTTGGCAGTTGACCCAGTTCTTATAGGCTGGCTTTGCAACATGGAAGCTATGGGCATATCCAACATATCCATTAAGTATGGATTAATCCCAAGTCGTTGCATCCCCTGGGGAAAGGGATTACCAAAAAATCTAGGAAAATAAGAACCAGATTATTTATGAGGAGACCAGGGAATGTTTTTGTCACAGATGACCTCTTGCCACTTCTGTGACGCACACACACAGAAACACACACATGCACATACACACAGTCAGGAGCAAGAGTGAAGTCAGTGCTTGGCACAGCAAGCTAGAGTGGGTACCTGAGATGTCAGGCTCCTGGCTCCACTGATTCAGGCTGTTATTGCCCCTTCCTATTCCTTCCATCCTTCCCACTTTCCACTCACAACAGCATTGCTTTGCCAGTGGGGTCACCATCTCACACAACAGTCTCACAATGCTGTATTGTCCGTAATATGCTAATATTGGTGTTAAAAGCAAGTGATTTTAGACAAAAGTTGACCAAAGGTCTGTGATGCTGCTCAAACAGCAGTTTCCCCCCCGTTCAACAGATTCTGCTATCAGGCATTTTCCAGCTGTCTCATGAGGTAGCCTTTTGGCTAACAGCACCAAAATTTGTATTCATGAAGCATCCTACACTTCCCTGCTTGTTTGCTCTCTGCTGTGTTCTCACCATAAATTTGGCTCCCGGAACAGCAACTTTCAATGGTTTAAAAACTTCTTGTTTTGTGACTGCATGCATGTTTGTGTGCATGTGGAAGTGTGCATGTGTGCACATATGTTGGATATAACCATGAGGTTATATGTGTTTGTTTGCATTTGAGTAACTTATTGATACATGTTGTCACAAAAACTTGAAAGTGAATCTGGAATTTCCATAACAACTTGTGACCTTTTGATGTTTAATTGTTTTTGTAGTTTACTGGAAAACTTTTAGAAGTGTCTTTCAGTTCTGTTCTTGTCAAATTTCTGACCTTTTTCATGCAGACACACAAACTTTTACTGCAACTGTGAGAAACACATTTACAGCAAGGCAATTGGGAATTTTTAACCCATGCTCTTGTGTGGAAAACATACAACCACAGTGGCAGGTTGGATATGGAAACAAGGGAGTAAGCGTGCTGAGACAGAAGCTGTGAATCCCCACTCCCAGAAGGCTACAGCTGGGAATATGTAAAGTTTGTACTCCCCATGGCAAAGGGAATGCACCCCTGGAAGCCACAGGACACTCCCAGCCATCTCTGGAGAAAAGAGAAGCACAAACCACTGAGGTTATAACAGAACACGACTCAGAAAGAAATCATCAGAATCATCATGTCACTAAACAGTGGGAATGACTGACAGGACTGTGTATTTAGACGCAGCAACATGCTCAGAACTTCCCTTTTAGAGGCTGGTTAAAAATGTGTCGGTATGATATCACCCATTTCAGACAGACGTGACAAAATAGAGAGAAGTGAAAGTGCATAATGTCTGTGTTCAGCCCACAGTGACGATGTCAAAGCGCCTCATGAAGATCAGACATCTGATCATGCTGAGAATGTCTCTAACATGTCAAACATGACTTGGAAATGACATGAAAGAAGTCTGAGCTCGAATATGATACAGTAATTAAATTATCTGACTATTAGCAACATCTGACTTAATAACTAAGAAATGAGCTCAGGGTTTCCTTGATTTTATAATGAGGAGTAACTCTTTAAATTGAAAGTAGAGAAATTATCATAGTCCTATTTAAAGTGTAATAAACTGAAGTAAGTGTTTCTGACATAATGAGTCATTTTGTGCTTGTTAATAGTTTAAAACTGTATTAACCCAGCTGTGTTTCATTATTCATATGATTACTCTTATTTATATAATTATTAGATTTAAAATGAAAAGGAAAAGCATTATAATGTATTTTTTTTAATTTGACTGTTAAATTACAACTTAAAATAAAAAATTTCTGTAATACACAACTACCTCTTATTTTTATTTATTTATTCTATTTTGTTGTAGTTTTCATTTGATTTCACAGAAGAGACACAAAAGAAACAGACACAGGGCAGATGGGAAAGTGCTTTCCTCAGCTAGCCTCTCAAAAGGAACCATAATCGGTATTCTTGGATGCCGTTTGTAGTTACTGTACAGTATGTATGAGCATTATACATCTCCCTCAGCCAGTCTTGGCTACTGACAGTAACAGTAACTGTGGCACTGCCTACCTGCTTGCCCAGACTGTCCCCATACACCTCTACCAATGTCACTGACTCAGTATGACAAATTTCACAGCAAATGTGTCACAAAGCCCTCAAACAACAGTGCACATGCTATGGGGGAAATGCAACAGTCGTGGCCATAGTACAAGGGTTTTTCCAGCACCCTTTCCTGAACGCAGTGGAACTAAAGTCTCATACCGGGTATCAGGTTCCACTTTCCAGCTCCCTATAATTGAACAAATTGCTTTGAATCAGATTTACTTGCACGGTCTGTTCTTTGTTATATGGGTTCAGAGTGATTACAGGATCATGACTGAGCTTTGCCTCAACGATGACAAACTACATGGATTCTCCTAGTAATGTGTTCCCCCTTGGCCAGCCTTAGGTTGCTATATTGCTGGCTTGCTGCTGTATGAAGAGCCATGCTGACTAGTACAGGTCATAAAGGAAAGATGAGGAAGTTTGCATTGTTGTACAAAAACTTAATAATTAAAAGCATCAACCCACTTAGAACAAATGTTTGAGAAAATGGCCTTTCAGTATTCATTGAGCTGTTACTTGGCTCCAAAAAGCTGCACTTGAATTGAGAACAAATGTTTTTCACTGTAAAATTATTTGGAAAGTATTTTTCAGCCAAGCTGCTAAGTTATTAATTGGCCACTTGCTGCTAGTTAATAATCAGGTTACTATGTATTTCTGAAAAAAAAATGCCTTTATGTGGATAATTTGCATATGACCCTCCATCTGAACCCACACTTAACATTTAATACAATCTACCTCAGATACTTACACAGGAGTGTACATTTACGCACATTCAGGTGCTGATACATGAAAACAAACGCACTCACACATAAACACACTGCAACCATGACAGATCGACCAGTATGTCACCTCAGAAAAGCTTTCCAACATTTAATTTAAAGATATAATTTCGGAGATTTTCATTTAAATAAACGTCTGTTAGGTCACTATTGATCGCCGAATGATGCAACACAATGGTGAGGTTTTGGCCCACTGATGAAAGCCCTTGCATTTGCAGTATTACGACTCGGGTGTCGGGGGCGACTTTCCCGGAAAAATCACAAGCGGCGCACAGTTAGGATTTTAACAAGGCTTTTAACACAACAGACTCGCTCTTCAACTCACCAGTGTGTGAAGTGGCATACTGTTTTTTTCGGCCTCTGCTGCCGTTGTGAGTAAACGGTTACTATGGCCGAACAAACAAAGAAAAAGTCCATAACTACAGACGAGGAAAGTGAAACTGAAACTTAAGTGAGATCCATAAACACACCTGCAATTATCGATTATTGCCATAGGTGCCGTGAAAGACAACGAAATGAAAATCTTCGAGATTACAACTTTAACTTCAGAGGGACACGCGTTTCAAGAAGCTCTATTTTATATCATATTACTTTATTTAAAAAGAATTATATCTTGTGTCATGGAGCCAAACATAATACACGTTCAAACATGATACAGCAAAAGAAAAACAACAAAAGCGTCCTTAATATTTCTACTCTTATGGATTTAAATTCTTTCAGCTTCACTGGTTTTTCTTTCATTGATTCTTTCTTTCTTTCTTTCTTTCTGTCTTTTGTTTGTTCAATCTCTCTTTCTTCCTTGCCCTCATAGTTTTGGCACAAAACTGGATGGTTATTGAGGCGTAGCAGTAAATGCAGCATGAAGTTTCTGGCTTTATCAATGCATGTCGTTTGAGGAACAATGTGGCTTACACGTTGGATCATCAGCTGCACCATCCAACAACAAATCTGCTGGCATGTAAATATGAAAATGATTCAGTCAGTGCACGGCCTGAGGAAGGACAAATGATGAAAGCGAAAAAAACAACAATGCACACAATTCAGAAATCCTGCAAGCTATCTTGATCAATTCATTAAACAAGGAAAGCTCCAACAGGTCCCCCTTTCCCATAAGAAAACCTCCTCAACAATGTATACACAGTAATACTGTACAATGCAATAATAGAAGTGCCCTGAGTTTGTATTCAATAGACATTCCCATGGTTTCAGCTGTCCCAGGTGCCTGCCAGGATGTTGCTGGCCCATGCAACAGGCAGCCATTTCCTCCCAGGGCCAGGTGATTGACAAAGACACAACAGGCCACAGAGCCAAAAACGACCCGCTGCTCAACTGCCAAGCACTCTGGGTTATAGTGCCATTCCCATACTGAACAAAAGCATCAAGCAACTGGAGATAGAGAGCCATATCAATTTCAGTTTTAATGAGCACCTTCTGTACTCAAGGTTAATAAGTAGACTCATCCAAGTGCGTACCTTACAGGAACATGAAAAAATGCACTTTATGATTGCGGTTGTTATTCTAAGACAAGCGTGAAGTCAGCCGGTGGCAGATTTATACTTTGATAATGACAGCATAGTTTATATGGAAGTGAGTAAATCACGTCTTTCAGCTATCGTATTTATCTCAACACAATACAATACATGATTGTGAAGTGACATGCATCGGAAGTGAGGGAACCTCATCGCAATGAAAAAAAAAGTAAGCAGACGCGACAGAGGACCCAACCCTGGGAGTTCGAGCTGCCTTGTGATGTAAACAGCTGCATGTTATCCAGCTTGCGGCAATGAGACGTGACCAAACCTCCCTCCCCGGTGCATCATCTCCCAGGATCACTCCAAGGTGAGATACCATCAGACGGTAGCGATAGCATCAGATGCAGGCCCGCAAACATCCCTCCGCAAACAATATCTCTAATTTGTTCCTCTCTCTCACTTCCCCAGAGTTCCACTTAGTGTACGTAAGCTTTTGTTTTGTCAAGCGGAGACAGCAAGACAGATTCCTTGTCAAAACTCTTTTCCTTTAGGCCTCTTTCATGAAGAGTTTGACTTCCAATCTGTTGACTGCACTGATGACTCCACTCATCTGTAAGGATTTGTGTGGGTGTGTGTGCGTGTGTGTGTGTGCATGGCCAAACATAAGCCTGCGCATTTCCTTGCAGTAGCTGTTGAGCTCATCAGATTTGGAGGCGACGGCTTCTCTGACAGGTGTCGTTAAAGTATGAGTAAGTGTATCTGTGCACGGGGACGCTCACGGGCTCACAGTTGCCTATTATTAAAGAAAACACTCTGCAGTCACCATAGCGATGGCAGCGCTCTGAGATGGCTGCTGGGAGTGCTGACAGGCCTGTGTCAGAGCAGAATTTCCACCCCGGATCACTCCATCTCTCCACCCCTCTTCATATTTCTTTTGTCAAACCACTGAAGCGTTCTCTAATACTACTTTTCGTTGCTCTCATCTCCTTCCCCCTACATATATTGTCATTTTTGTTCTTTTCACCATCCTCCATATAGGCTCTCTTTGGCAGCCCCCCAGTCTCTAGCACACATACACACTTGAACACACACACCTCTATTAGCTCTTGAGAGACAGGCAACAGCAGGTAGAGCTGCCTCAGTTTTCACACTATACCCCGGGCAATGTCTTCTCAAGGTAGGCCTTCATATTTACCATACAGTCCCATTATTTCACACTAAACAAAGCTGTCATCTCCCCCTCTATCCATAGATCCTAAACAAGGGAAACAAGTTTGTGCCTGAAAGTAACACAAATGCACAACTGTACTGATACGAATACACTTATTGTAGAGCAAATTTAAAGCAGCTATTTACTGTATATAAGTGTATATAAGTTCTTGCAGGTCAAAGAGTTTAACTATAAATGAGGCAGTAAAGCACATATGTTGCATTCTCACAGTACAGAGTTAAGCTGGCAGGTACGGCCCTGTATTCACACTGTCAGTCACTGTAATGTTTATTAAGTAGGCAAATAATGGTGGCTAAAGATACTTGTGTGAGTGTGGCATAAAGTAGCACACACTGGTTCATGTGTCTCACCCACCCAGCACAGTTTACTGGGCACAAGCTGTCAGCTTATGTGTTCTGCATGACTCAGATTTTCTGATTAGTGGCCTGTTTGCATAGATACAGCGGAACAAGAAACAAATGGGGCCAGCGAATAACTAATGGCATGCTCAAATGAAAGGAATGATTAAATGAAAATGAAGGTTCAAAGTACGGTCAGTGACAAGTACCTTTAACTTCTGACATCAAAACTGACTGTAATGTATCTGTAGGATGCTTGTATGTCTGCAGGTATGTGAGAGGGACTGACGAGCATGCGTAAGCCCGATTTTCATTTCAGCACCAATACATCAACATCTAAAAGATTTTTACACTTTCTTTCCAGCAACACACACATTTACGTACATGTTATGAACAATTAATCATCACTTTTATCACTCAAACACAGAAAAAAAAACAGACAAACCTGATTACATGATGTGCCCACTGAATGGAAACAGCAGTTTAGACGTTAACAGTGTCACCTCACAGCAGGATTGGCCTGATGCATGTCAGTCTACATATGAGCCCTGTAATATATTGGCAAACTATGCAGCGTTTTCCCTGCATGCTTGGGTAGGCTGCAATTGCCAGATCTTTGTAAAGTAATATGCAGTATAATATAATAGATAAACGAAGCATGTATGTCTGTTGTGATATATGTTTAATCTACCATCAAATTGTTTGCCTGGTGTTCTCCCTTGCATGATATTTTTGATACAGTACCGTGGCGAATGCTGTGTGCATTTCATTGCAACTACTGAAATAAAAAGCACAAATTCTTTTTCAATGCGTGGTGAACAAATGAGCTGAAAGTAAACTCAAGGTTGGTTGTAGTCACGACAATGCAAAGGAAAACACTGCTGATGTACTGCACCTGTAGATGTGTTGACATGTCACCTCACTGAAAGATCACAAGTCTCCACCCCTTCTCAGTGGGAAAGCTTATCAAACTCTCAGTCTAAAATTTGTAAGTGAGGGTGGGAGAAAAGCTGAGTGGGCTCAGTATGGATTATATTCCTCAACACATATGATGCGTCCAACATCCACCCAGACATCCTTCATTTCAATCAGACAGCATTATATGTCTATGGGACTGATGCATGTGTGGGGATTAAGAGCAGAGCTGTAACTCACTGTAAACAAAACCTGTATAAATAATGCATGTTCATAACCTGCTTATCTATCTTTGATCTGTTGTGACTGGTGGGAAGTTAGTGTCATAATTGTCTCTACAGAATATCTGTCATGGTAGTAACCTCAGCATCACTTAGACAGGATGACATTTTTATGATCCATCAATATTTGGAATTATGGTTTCAGACTTGCACTCAGTTAAAACATCCGCCCCTCTTCCTCTGTATAACCTGTCAAACTTAGTTCTCTTTTAATATGTTCTCGTATCCTGGTCTGTTTGCAAGTGATCATGAAAAAAAGAGCCTCTGAGAGATTTGTCATAGTGCAGCTACGTGATTTATGAATAATTTTCCACAAATGTGAAATCATCACCAGCGTGATTTTACAAGCAGGATAATATCATAAAATTTTGCCACCCCCACCCAAGTTCTTTCATCTCATTCTCTCTCCCCCCCCTTAATTTTCCCCTTAATTTTTAAGGCGCGTGGTAATAAAGTAGCTAGTAAGAATTGGAACGGCTGCAATCTGATGACAGATTCATGGTGAATTTAGGAAGAGGCTTTTCAAGTGACGCACAATGAAATTGTTACATTTCATGGCATGAATGGAGTTTGGAAACCTTGCTGGATCCAATCTGTTAACGAGCCACGACTGTCAAAATACTTAAGGACGAGGAGCAGAATGTGTTGTGCCGTGCCAGCATATAAATGTAGGGCAACACACACACTTTATTTCTCTCAATTGCTCACCTTTGCTCTCTCACCCAGCTCACACACATGCATGCCAAAACATGCAAGTGTACAAACACACACACACACACACTGCACAGAGCCATCAGATACAGAGCTGCTGACAGTTACTTTGGACTGATACTCTCCAGCTACAGTGACAGGCCAAACAAGTCTGAGCAGCGTATATTCATACAGTTTTCATTACCCTTGGCCTGAGGCCTTCGACACAGTAGGCAGTCGCGGCAGGGTGGGGCTCACATACCTTTTACTGTGGCACCAAACCTGGCAAGGCAGCACAATACTCACACTGCCTATTTTGACAGCTCTGTATTATTTTGTATATGGAGGTGAAGGTTCAATTGCTTCATGCTCCATGACAAAAATGCCTGAATCTCAAATCCTTGAAAAGCATTGTAAAACTGTAAGACAGCGTACATTTGCTTAAGTCACTGGAGAAACTTCTCATCTCAAAGAAATGCCAAGTTCCCTCTTACTCGCTACGGCTGTACATGACATCCCATAATTTGAATCCTGCCTCATTCCCAAGTGGTTGTGTATCACCAAGACAACATCTATATAAGCCTGTCCTCCCAGTGAACTGTGCTCTGTGCCCTGACGAAGCGAAGGGGAACAACAGCCCTCATGGCTATGGGACAGGTAAATTGCACAGTGAGACAAGGGGCTGTTTGTGTGAGACAGAAACATGACACGTTCTGATGCAGGAAGTGAGGTTTTTTTCTCCCACTGTAAAATAAAGAATTAAATCCTGGGAAGAGGGAGCATTATAGAAACAATACTGGCACCTTTGTGTCTGTGAAGGTGTTAGAACAAGGTAATGTATGACTGACAAGCAATATGTTCCCAAGCCGTGCATGTCTCGTCATGAATAAAAGTGCAGCACAGTTTGTACAACAGAGGGATATTACCGTTCAACACTGTATGGTACAACAAAATTGCCCTTGGAGCTTGCCCAGGCAGTAACCGAGTTGTGGAAGTGTAACCTTCTACTGTGTGCAAGTCACTGCAGGGCAGACATGGAAGGAAATCTAAAGTTCTCCTCTTTCCTATTTACAATTGCTTGGCATATGTTGTTGCGCTGGGCAACATTGTCGGACCAAATACTAGAAAGCAGGATCCAGCATGCATAATATCTAATTTGCAGGATTCAGCTATTTTATTTTACCCCATTGCCACTTATCAGCTTTTTCTTGTCCCCTGAGAGAAGTCCTTATGTCTCTGAACATGTAAACCAACACCCTCACCATCCACAGTAAATCTCTGTGTCTTTATGCCTGCTTCATCTTAATGTAAAAAATACTTTATGTCCAGTTTAACAAGACAGCAATTAAGAAACGTAAGGGATATGTTGCATTCTGAGAAAGCTATAGGTTTGGCTCAAGAGTTGATACCCTTCTGTGACGTGTAACAGTATCTGAATATAAAATCCTGTCAGCCTTACCATATAGTCCCGTTTGGCAGCACTGCTGTTATGCTAACATATCACGTCATAGAACCATGTTGTAATGCCAAGATGCACAGACACTAATGATTTGTGCTGTGTGGGAAAGCTGGTGAAGCATTCATAGATGGGATCTTGAGAGATTCAAAGATGAGTAATATATGACCATGATATGGATACCATATGTTCCCCTGCCTCTCTGCGAGACCAGGAGGTTGAAGGATGATGAGGTGCTAGGACGTCAGATCCTTGACACTCAGAAAGCTGGGTGATAGAGGGGAGGAAAGGAAAGAGATGGAGAAGAAAACGAAGAGGGGATGGGAGGTACGGGTGCTGAGAGAGATTCAAAGACAGTTCCCATGAATCATGCCAAGTATTAGACTGGGGCATACAGTCTATGACCTCACTGCTCTGCGGCTGGGTAGAGCTCCTCGGCAACCTCACTGCATTAGGCCCTCCACTTTTGTGGTTTTGTTTGGGATGGATCAAGAAAGCCCAAATGGAGCACAGAACATGGAGGTGGGCTTGCAGCCCAAAAATGAGCTGGAGCCGGCCAAGTGCTTGTGGTCGTCTAGTCAGGTCAACCCTGGTCAGGGCAGAACATCGCCCCATCCATCCAGCAAAGAAGGCTTACCCTGGCCTCTGTAATGACTGCGTCACAAGAGAGAAGCCCCTCTCTCTGACCCAGGCCCTTAGTCTGTGCAACCCCTTTGGACTGAGCTGCCATGCTGCTGTACTGGGGCAGATGCTGGAGCCGGAACAAGGATCACAGCCAACTGGCAATGGAGGTGGAACCACTGCTCTAACCCTGCACTAATGTGAAAAGTAAGGCTGTATGCGAGAGCAAGGGGAAAGACCATTTTGGGATTAGGGCACAGTACCCTTAGTGGATAAATTGAAGTGGTGATAGAATACATCCTGCTGAGACACGAATGGAAAAAAGAAAAATGATGAGGGATACATTTTTGAGAAACGAGTAGGACAAAAAAGAAAAAAGTGCTTCTATCTGAAATCCTGTTCTACCCATAGTGAGGGTGTTAAGTCCTCTGGTAGCCCTACTGGAGGTGCTCAACTCTTTGGTAACCTTGAAGAACTGAATGCACTTCTAAGAATTACATTAGGGCCATCTTGACAAAATACAGTAGACATCATTATTCAGTAGACAGTTTTTGTCCCGTTTTCTGAGTTGTAATCGCCAGGCAGTGGACCTGCCTATGTACACTAAAATGTGGTTTGAGGAGATGTGTGATGCAGCTGCAAGCGCCTACTGTCTATAATGTATAAAAAGAGAGAGATTAGGCTGTGCATGTGTGAATTGATTTGTAGGTTTGAGACTGTTCAGGGGACTTGTGGCAGCATTCACGTCATGCTTACATTAGAAAGCTCTTTCTCTCTTTGTAACTTTTATTCCTCTCCCACAGAGCTGAACCTTGTCCAGCAGCTCTATCCAGCTCTAGCAAGGATGCTAACCAGTCCCAGGTGCTGTCAGAGCTAGGCTAACACAGTAGGCCCACCTAGGCTGCACGGCCTTGGGTTTCACCTCAAACCACAGGCAACCCTCACTCAAAGATCCAAACTGTACCATAAAAGTGCTGTGGCTAAATCGGGATAGCTCTTGTGCAAGCACGTCCCGTCACGCATTGTAAATCTATCGACATTTCCAACTTGCACTATGAATCTCAATCACATTTCTAAGTTATATGGACTCAGGTTGTTTTCTCTTGTTAAGTCCTCTGTAAGCTATGAACAAAAGGGATTGCTCAATGCTCCCTGCCAACCAGTGGGACAGTAAATACAAGATTAAGGGATGCCAAACCTGAAACCAAGCAGGCTCTTTCAAACTTAGATATATTTGTTGTCTTTGGTAAATCCTGATCTTGATGAACCAGCACAGAGTAAAGGTCTTTGTCTAACTTCCTGTATTACCCACAATACTTCCTGTTTCTGTTTGAGGTGCAGTGTATGTGTCTGGTTGATAAAAATTAAGAGGCAGAACTAATCTGGCTTTTCATTTGGTGGTCTGAATGGTGTCTACATATTTTTACTCTTCAAAACTTCAGAAATGTAACATTGGTCAACAGATGAACATGCTGTTTGCTTTTGAAAATGTACAGCAATGCAGCTGCTACTTTGATGCTCATAATTCTCTACCGCCATTGTGCCTTAACAGTCTGTCAGGTGTGGGTATTCGGCCATGCAGACAAATGTGGTCTGCACATTGCCTACATGGCCTTTTGCCAGCAGTGTGTGAGGGCAACGTGGTTGCAGACACAGGCAGGTGAAGGGAGGGGTGTAGTGGCTACGTGCCTGCAAAATGGTTTTACAGGGGCCAGGCTAAGGGGACAGGGGTGAGAGGAGGAGGAGGAGGAGGAGAAAGAGGGGAGGATGTACTATGATAAATCTCCTGTACAGTACACTAGGCTCTGCCACCATGCTTTACCTATAGATATGCCATACGCATTATGCACGAGTGCATACCAAGAACAAGCTAAATAACATGTAATCCCTTCCATATCACATCCATCACACCCCTTCCTGTGTGCATACACTCGTATAAACTTCCCTCCACCTCACCTACAACCTCCTTGAGCCTCTTCCGACCCTTATCTCTCATTCCTCCCCCTTTCGTCTTCTCCTCAAGTTAAAGCTGCTACCTTCCATGAAACCAGTGGTTCTAGATAGCAGCCAAAACAGCTTGATGACATCATTTTTTTCCACAGTTACTATCGCCCCCATTACCCAAAATCCTGTTCGCCAGTGTCATTATCTCACCTGGCATCGGGCCCATGATTCGTTGCCCGTGCTCCCTGCCACTCCCCCCATGCCACACTAAAATACACAAGCACGGTACGTACACACACACACACGCATACACACACATTGCCACCTCTACCCTGGAGTCTGAGCCAAAGCCTGCAGAAGGCAGTGCTGTGAGAACATGTCCCTGCACATCCACTTTCTTGGAGGCCATTTTAGCTTGTTTAGCTTGTCTAAGCCTGAGTGGAGGAGACAGCACAAAGCTGTTAGACATTTGTCTTCCAATACGACTTTTTGATATCCCTTTACATCAGCAACACCATGCAATGAAATGCCCTGGGAATGGTATACATCTCCCTGACTTCAGCTCTAACACAAAAATTATGTCACTGTGCCAAGCAGATCCCACCCCACAGCTGCAACGCTACAGCTTTTGGCCTGTATTGGAGGCACAGACACACATCAACCTGAAATATACCCCCACACCCCTCCCCCCAAAAGAGAATATAATTTAATCATTGCAAGAGACACATCTCGATTCCAGCATAATGAGGTAATTCCCTTCATCTTTTTATGGCTTGCTCTCCTAACCAGAGCTGTATCACTTCATCTTAAATGTTTGATGAATCCGCTGGGTTTTTATCTGTCCATGCCTTTTGTTGCTGCATTGCAGGGTCAGCCACAGGCTAACTGATGTCATCCGATGGCGAAGGCTGATTTTTTTTGTGTAGTGTCTCTATCGGTGTTCATCATATTTAGCTACTGTTTGCTTTGCAACCCACACAGAGACAAGAATCTTGTCAGCACTCACACATGACATCATAAGAGGCAGCTCATTAGGGTGTGAGTTGTTGGGGAGGTAGGGCTGTGTTATTTGTGTATAAGACAGAAAGAGAAGTAGAGATACAGTGTGAAAGAATCAGGAGAGAGGTAGAGCACACAGTAGGCCATGAGTTATGGGGAAATGAAACATAAGATCTCTTTTAATGTCCTGTGGAGAGGAGCCCTACAGAGAGCAAGGTAGAGGCCTCTGTCATCTCTTTCACAACAAGGAACCATGCTTAACCCTTAACAAATAAGCTACAAGGATCTGCCTAATCATGCAAACCACATTAAAAGGCTGCACCGCTAATCTGAAAATAACTTATTAAAGTTATTTCAAGGCAACATCAACATTAAAGAAATGTTTTTATATGCAGGTACATACAGAACTTGTTTTAGGAAATAATTTGAATCAAATGTGGAATTTACCACAGGTTCAGTGTTGGGATATATTTACATTACAGAAAAAGCATCTAAAAATATGACATAAATTGTCTTTACTCAGACCTTCCGCACAGGTGTAATGAGGCTGTCTTATCTTGACATGTCAATCTTACATTATATGTCTCATTGCAAATGCTGTCTGAGTTGATTAGTGAGTGATGACTGACTGCCTGGATGAGTAACCAGGAAGGAATTAGAAAGAACATGAAAAACAGGTATTGTTACCTGTCTGTCACTGGGAGTTTTACGTACTAAAAAAGAACACTAAAGCACTTCCGTTCATGCACCCTTGGCAAACATCCATTCATTTCACAGAAAGCATTTGGTGCCTGGTGATCGGGTGATCAGTGTGTGTGTGTAACAGAGAGAGAGGAAGAGAGAAAGACTGTATTGAATTTGTGTGTAAAATGATCAAATGTACACCCACACAGAGTGCGCTGATGTGTTTCAAGAAAATCTTGTCAGTCCTGTAGATAAATGTGTACGTGCGTATGTGTGTCCTGTTCGATGTCATGCAGGTGCAGGGCAGAAAGTAGGGAGGGAGGAGGTGAAGTAGCATTGTTGTATTGCAAAGAGGCAGTGGGTGGCAGGGGTGGAAGTGCAGTGGAGATAATCCCCGGCTTTTGCCCTAAGTCCTGTGCACGCTGGGCAGATCAGGGACTGAGGGAGGAGTGGTGCTACCCCGTGGCAGTCACCCAGCCCCGAGCCTTCCACCTGACCAGCCTGGCAGCCCTGAAGCCTGCAGGCCTGGAGACTCAGCCTTCAACTTCGATCAGGAGCTGCTGAACAGTTACAGCTAAGTCTGGCTGAACAGACTTTGAGCCTGCTGTTGGCGTGACTGTGTCCTGAACTGCCCCTGTCCACTCAGCATTAGCATGCAATGAAGTTTTGCTCAGATGCAGAGCCTCCATTTCCTGGTCACCACAAACACTTTATCACACATCACATTTCAAGTTTCATATTATTTGCAAATGAGTGTCTTGAGGCATTTAATAATAGCTATTGTTACTACTGAGTGAGGATGAAGTGTCTTGTGTATCAATAAGCAGGACAGAGGGGGTCAGTGGGTTAATGCGTTCAGTATGGCTATACGTTTGGCCCTGGGGAGAGATGAAGTTGAGAGGTTAGCCCAGGGGTCAAAAGGTCAGGTAACCCCAGAGCAGAACTCCAGGCCGAGCCCAGATTCAGCTGGACATCCTGAGGAGAGACCCCTTCAACCCACACATCACCCTGCATGCAGTTGGGAGCACCAGCTGTTAAGAAGAGCAATGCAGGGAAGGAGGAAGGGAGAGGTAGAGAGGGAGCTCAGCTGACAGGATGTGCTCCAGTCCCAAGATACTCTTTCACTCCCATCCATCCATCCCACACTTTGTGTTTGTTATCAATCATACTAAGCACTTTCTATGTTCTTTTAAAACTATTTCCCCCATAACAGTAAAGTTTAACATTTTTATGCAGTCTACAACAGCTATAAATAATGCCTTTAAATGGCTTTAAATTACACCAATTTCTGAATAAGTTCTGGATATGAAACCGAAAAAAACATTGTGGTGTCACAGTTAATTGGTCCCCCCAGTGGCAATAAACTGTGGCTCTTCCTCAGCCGGTCTTAACCTCTCGGTAACCCCACCACCACCGCTGTCATTATGGCCGTCACAAGAGCTCCAGCCATGTGATATGCGAATCTTGGCTCCAGCTATGAAGCCACATATTCACACCCATTGTCCATCGGCTCGCTGAGTGACTCCAACGTGGCCCTGGTTGTAAACACATAAACAAGCTAGCACATTGCTTTGCCGGAGGGATTCTTCAGATAGCTGAGCTGAATGTTCCCCCATTTCAGACCACAGTCAATGTCACTTCCCTCTGTCTATTACACTGAAGTCCCTCTCTTGCTCTCCCTCTCTCAGGGGAGTTCCCAATTGTTTTACATGAACGCAGGGGGTGAAATATGAGATGACTGCATCAAAACAGGAACAACAGCTCGACTTGACTAATGGTCTGATTCTCAGTATATGTCAAGAGTACAGCAGTGTGATAAAACTGGATTTGAGGTAGGTCTCTTAGGTGTAGTCTTAGGTGTAGGCTAGAGGTGAACAAAGATTGTGTAACTGGGTGAAAATAGGATAATTCGATGATGCGTATGCTGCTTTCTCACAGTACAGAAAAGCAGAAAATGAAAGGACTTCTTTTAGAGTACCTTCATACACTAATTGTGATTTCTAATTACACCAGAAGATATTTGCATTTTATCCCATGAGAAACTGGGCCTGATCCCAACAGGTGCCAAATTACAATCACCTGCAAAGTTGACAATGTCATTCAAACTGCTTCAGGTGTAGATGTGACTATATAATGGCCGTTCTCAGGAGGATTCAGCGTGGGAATGCTTTCAATCCACCAGTGGGCATAATGAAACTTTTCACATTTGCATCCACGGAAAGAGCGGAATCATACCATGCAGACATTTGCTAAGAAGTTATACTAAAACACACCTGGCAGAAGCACACAAACAAAGCAACAAATGAACAATTAGACGTTCCTGCATTTTCTCAAGCTGAACAATATACATAATCAACAGGCAGGGTAGGCAGCATTTTGACACAAGAGTCTTGCAGCCAGCTTTTCAGAAGAGGTTGGTCCTGCTCTCCCACACAAACATGTCCCCAGAGAGAGGACACATGGAGCCAACTGCTGGAAAATTTTGCTCAGTCCTGACTTAGTCACATCAGGCACCCACCCTAAAAGACCACTCACTGTCAGCGATTGATGTGTGTTCATGCAGGCCCCAGAAAATCAAAACGTGCCTCAGCATATGAGCGTGTCACACAAAACATCCATATTCAGAGGGTCTGGCCTTTTGGACTGAAAAGGGTGGGGGGTTTTAGCGCTCCACTTTGCCTGATCAAGTTGTATTATGTGTCATATGTTGCCACTGACAGACGCTACTGCTGCACTTTACTCCAGAACTCTCACTGACTGGACAAAGGCCAGGGCAAATCATTTCTCTATCCAAATAAAATTCCCTTAAATGAGTGAATTCATGTTTGTTTCTGAGCACAGTGAAAGTAAACTCTGGGGAGTAGCTCAGCTCAATTACTGTGTTGTTTTAGCAAATGGACTTGCTGAGTCGTGTCCAGGCACTTCTGAACTTCTAAAATTCACAGAGCTTAAATTCTATAAATACTCTACAGATGTTTTGAAAATGTCCATAAAATGATTTACGATTTGATTGGCTTTGAAATTAGCATCATCATTTGGAGGACATTAAAGTGTCACCGTTGAACAAATGACCAATATAAAATCCTTAATGCTTAGTCCTTCTAGGTGACCGTTCTGGACCATCTGCATCATAATTAAGCTTTTCATTTCGACTATACACTGATTTAAAAACCATAAACTTCTTGAAACATGTTCTTGTTTTCCCTTTTCTTAAAGGTACCCTGTGGAGTTTTGACCACTAATAGCGCTATGGAGCGATGTTTTCACAAGTGGGTCTTCGTTTGTTTGTTTCTGTGCATGTGCCCACTGATCTACAGATAGAGAGAATGCATCAAGAAACACAGCGATGTTTCAAAATTTTCCAAAAACCTGCTTTGCAAATGCATTCATTATGTTTGTTAGGCTTTGGTGAGGAACACTAAATGCAAACGGAAACTTTGTTTACAAGAACACTCCACAGGGCATCTTTAACAATAAAAAGATAGACATCACAGATGTCATTTCTGCTGCTTATCATGTTCATGTACATTGTGCCACTATGAACTATGAACTAGACCTGAACTTAACCTAATCTACCAATTTTTGGTAGCTTTTAACCAGCTAAAATCTCATACTATATTTGACACATCCTCGTATCAAATTTTATTAAACTCAGAAGCAAAAATGAGAAATGTCAAATGTTAAAAACAGTCTGTCAAATGTTGTGTAAACAGACTTTGAGGCTCAAAAGGGGTAAATTACTGCTTATTGAAAAGTTAAATATGTGTATGTGATAATTATGTAACGTGTTACTCATCTTACTCACAATGCACCCGAAATGGATTAAACATGATATACTCTAAAGAATTATGAATGGTGTTGACCCCAGAGCTTTCGAAGAAATAGGAAGCGTTTTGAGTTTCTGGCGAGGACAAGAACATTCTGGGGCTCACTGATAAGATCACACAACGTCAACTTTCTGGGCTACATTTCAAGCAGGATGAACAGGAAGACAAAGCGGCCTTTGAAATATAAACACAAGTGAAGAAAAACCCTGAGTCTGCAGTATTTTGATCATCCTCTGTTTCAAGATAAAAAAACAGGCCTAATTTTGTCTTGGATTCCTCGGATTACTGCCTACAGGATGCATGCTGGATTTAACCTTTACCCTCTTTGCTATCAGTATCAACCATTAACAGCCCAAATATAAACTTAATAAAATTCAACCAGAGTCAAAGCAGCAGTTTGTGTGGCAGTTAGAATATTTAATTTGGCCTGAAGCTCATTCACCTTTCAGCATGTTGAATGAACTGCAGATTGAAAGTGTGCCATGGTCCCTGACAGAAGGTGGGAAAGGAGTAGATGGTGTCGATTTTTTTTCCATATCTTTGTTATGTCCTTGGCTGTGTGCAAATATGGGTGACCAACAGTTATCTTAGTGTGGATATTGCACATGTATCCACACTAAGATAACTGTTGGTCACCCATATTTGCACACAGCCAAGGGTGAAGCAGCTGAATCAGAAGTGCATGTTGGTGCTGAGGACCTCACTGGCTTTGTAAACAGGGCCTGACTACCTTGAGAGCTGATGGCTATCGACCATCCCAGACCCAGGAATGACAGGTCTTATCTGGAACAGGGATTGGCTATGTGAGATTCATGTCTATGTGTGGGTGCAATGCCTACAGTGTGTTTTAGGTATTCTCTGTTCAAATATCTGGAGCAAAGGGTTCAGACTTTATGCAAGAAGACATGGGAGAAACATCCACGTTGCACACAATGTCACTGCATTAGTGACACACCACCACCATCTTGTTCGTGCTATCATTGTGATAGATGGATGTGTGAGTTTTTGTTGTTCCTCACCCCTCTGCCAGCTCTACACATCAGGAAACGAAATTCATGTGCTGCATGTAAAAACGAACTTTGTGTGTGGGGGTCAAGGGATCACTCCTTCCTCTGACCAGAGCATTCCTGCAGTGTGGGAGGCAGCAAACTGTCGGCTCTGTCAAGACA
Organism: Oplegnathus fasciatus; assembly: GCA_003416845.1. NCBI lineage: Eukaryota > Metazoa > Chordata > Actinopteri > Centrarchiformes > Oplegnathidae > Oplegnathus > Oplegnathus fasciatus. The sequence goes on from NTHP01000055.1 coordinate 1,193,845, forward strand.
AAATAATGAGATTCTGATATACAGTGTAATCACACCTTAGAACTCTCATACAAAAGGCAAATAAAATCACTGGACTCTTGGTGCAATATCATCAGCAACTGCTGGTACAGGAGGCAGCATTAATACACTGGCTTTTATCAGTCACTGTACAGCACTGTATATGGGATTTCTGTGGATATGCACCGTGAGTCTGTGCTACGGGTGGTTTCAAAAACAAACAAGGTGCTTTACCTGCTTTTTCTACAGAAAAGGGAAGGATTTTTTTACCGTTGTGTTCAAGAAGGCAGGCGTGACTACCCAGAGACAAAGACGTTACATTTATGAAAAAAGCAAGTAAAATGCCTGAACATATGCAGGAAGTGTGAAACACTTTTGAGGAAAACACACATGAAACAGGCAGCATTTTCGATGTCATACACATATCAGTATGTTGTTTCTGGACATTTCACATGTCAGCATATGATTTTCATATCTGATTTTTCTGGGAATTGTTCTAATGAACAACTTAAAAAATGTGTTGCATGGGATTTTTTATTTTCAAGACATTGTTTAAAGTTTCAGTATGTAGTAAATGTATTATGTATTGTAGTATATAATAGTTTTTCAGATCCTGTATGCATACTCAAATAAAGTGGCCAACTTATTGTTACATTTCTTTCTGGCAGCTTCACATGAAGACATAATTTATCCCTGCAGTTGACAGGTTGACACCCTCTGTCTAAATTCACCAGAGGCATAATGAGACATCTCTATCTGACTGTGTTTCCCAAGGTAAACTCCAGAATATCACCTGACCTTCCAACGAAGTTGACAAGTACTGACATGACCTTTGGCTTGACCTTTCTTTCACAGAGAGAAGAAATGAGCAATACTGTTGGGGAAAACGCACCTCTAAAAATTTTGGTGTCTTCCATTTAAATCTGATCCTTCCTCTTTGCCAATCTGTAAAGGTCAAGCCACTAAAGCTGAATCACCCTCTTCTGGAAAATTTTCAGATTTTCTGGTGAAAAAAAAGGGAGAAAACAAAAATCATTTGTCATAATTTCCCCCAGCGGACAGACTTGGCTCTGCTGCCAGTCGGCAAAAGTTCAAACGTGGTGTTCAGCGGGCTGGGAGTGACGTTCTCACCAAGCAACCCAAAGTGTTTGAGGTGGTCTCGCAGCCGGAATTCTGAATCCAGGAGTGAAATGGCCTGTCAGTGTGATGTATGATGTAGAGGGGACAGAGGGCTGGCATCCTGGACTTGAGAACGTCTACCATGCCCCCTTCGTTCCACGCAGACAGGCAGGAAGCACACATGCACATGAATTCTTTTACTGTCTCACACATCTGTATGAAAAATGATGATATAGTTGCATATGTGTCATTAGGAGCCAAACAATTCAACACCAAAAATGAAGTCAAAATCCTAAAGTATGAGGAAGTGGACTGACGGTAATTCATCAGAAATCACTCACCCAGTCATGTGTGACCTAAAACATGAAAACCAAATGATAAATGACTTAATCAGAGATAAATGTTCATGATCACTGGCTTCACAATTGTTGTACTGTATAGTTCCTCTAACTATAAATATTCCTTTTCTTGTAATCACTTCTCCAGAGACCAGACACGAAGGAAAGGGAAATGCTGCGCTGAATCAAAATGTGCTTGCTCATAAGGTCAAGCTCACATCATCTTGCCATAATTGAGCGTAAACCCTCTCCACCTCACCACCTCTCTCGCTTTCATTAAAACCCACCCCCCCTCCTCCTCCTCCATCCCGCCCAGCCCCACCCCCAAAACTCTCCCACACCCCCTTGCCCCCGCCCCTCGCCTTGCCACTGCCTCTCTGCATTGATGCTAATAATTACCACTGAATGGATCTGCAGATTCCCATGGATGTCAGTGGAGCCTTTGGCCTGTTCTGTTGCTCCCCTCCTCCTCCTCCTCATCCTCTCCTGCTTCCCGAGTCTCCCCTTCCCCTTCTCAATGGGGATTAAGAGAGAGGGAGAGAGGCGAGGGATGGAGAGGGTGAGAGAGGGTGCTTTGCCAGACTGAGGGCTGGTTTCCCATGCAACTGCCTCATCTATGTCACCTTGCCAATCAAAGCTGTCACCATGAATAAACCAGAAACACTGCTGCGTGTTTTATGATTTTTGGGAAGTACATAACCTTAAAGTCACTATCAATTTGCTGCTGATGTATTGATAAAGTTCTTACTTGGGTAACTGCGGTCATAATAAACTCAAGGTAAATCCCATGACACATTAGAAAGTGAAAACCTGTTGGAAAATAGGTTACCTCTATAAAGAACAATTGTGGAAAATACAGAGAAAAGGGGAAAGTAGTGGATTCCCACCATTTCTCCGGTGCAAACAGAGCTGAGCGGATCGACGTCATGGTCACTGGGAGCCCACGCACCCTCAGCATGCCAGAGGTAACCGATACCCAGTCAGCGCTCATCCAAGCTCGAAAACCCACTAAAGCTATGCTTTCTTCCAAGGAAGTCCAAGGAGGGGCCAACCCGGCACACCACAGTTAATCACATCACACCACAAGGAACAGCAAGAAAGGGAAAGCAGGAAAACTGTAAAGAGGTGCACTTTAAAGTGGGTAAGAGACTTGGCATGATGGACAAGATAAAGACAGAAAGCTGCATGGGAAGAGCAAAAAGAGAAAGTTATCTTATTTTTTCCATTAAGATCGGTATGTACCAGCACTACCATGCGTCATACATGATTCTTTAATGCAATATGTAACATTGTAACATGAAATGTGGATCTTTTCCAAGAAGAAAGTGGTAATTGTGTCATTTTTTTCTTCAGATGAAGCTCCAATTTGAGGAAATGGTTTGGATTGTCCTTAAAGGCGTCTATGCTGCAGGAGTGTTTGGAACCAACAAGGTTTGGCTCCGAGCTGCATGTCAACCTCACTTCAAATTATCCTCATTAACGCCAATTCCAAGGGGAAATGGCCATTTGTATGTGTGTGATACTCTGGTGTGCGGGGCCTGTAATAGTCCTGGATGCACACCAGCATGAAAAGTAGCATTTATTAGTCAGGGTCACAGGTTGTACAGAGCTGAGCAAGGCAGCCAATAGCAGCTCTTCTGGCTCTGATACTGTGGGAGAATCCAGGATTTGTTACTTGACGTCATAGACCGTTGAATGGAGGAACACCCCAATTACTGCCCTTTTTCAAATTGTACATATAAGAGTTTGTTATTTTCAAACTGGGAAATAATTTCAAAAAATCAGAGTAGACATACTAAAAAAGGAACGGTATGGATACCGTTGAAAATAAAACTCAACTTAGGGCAGATCGAACAGGCATGAATTCTCTGCACTGCAACAATGTCTTCATTAATTACAAAAAAATGCATCATGGCTTGTGGGCTGTGCATGAGCCCACATCCCTCTTCAAATGCTCCCCTCTTCCATCCAATAAACACACACACACACTCCCTCCTTGAACCTCATGAGAGAGAAAGTGAGACACAATGAAACTTGCACCAAAACTTGGCAGAGCTTCAAGTGAGAACTCAGTGGCTGACACAAAGCTCATGCTTGACATTAAAAGTTTGTGGCTTGACACTTCTTGCCGGAATACTTTTCTTATTGCAGAACGTTACATCAACACTCCCTATAGAGGAGAGGTGGAATGAAGGTGTAAGCCGCTATTATATCCAAGACAGTGTTCCTCATCCCTCCCCTTCTTCCCGTCTGCTTCTATCATTTCCCAAGACTGTTTACCGCAAACACAAGAGCAACGCTGCCTGAGCTCATTATGGACAGCCAAGCTGCAATATACTGCCAAGTCCTGCCCCACAGCCTGGGCCTAGCTCTGTTGGGTTGGTTGTGTGCTGGTGCTGGTTGTGATGTGTTGAGGTGGGGGTTGCATGATGTCATCCTGTGGCATGGAGGGGGCCAATCAAACCCTGAGAAAATTATGTCACCTTTTGTTGAGCCGGTCCATTCAGGACTATAGAAGTGCAGTGAATTGAGAGCTGCAGAGAGGTCATTTTTCCCCTGAGCTGTGTATGTGTGTGAGAAAAAACGGGGGAGAAAAAAAAAGGGGGGGGAGCAGGGAAGTCCATTGTGGACATGCTAATGTTGTTGACCATAAGCAGGGCCATAAAGATGTCATGAAGCTCAACTTCCAAAACATCAGTGCCGAGGCCTTCACACCCCTTTTCGTTTTCAGATGGTGATGACCTCGTCCCCCACAAATTTGATTCTTAATATGATCCCTATGATGCTTTGAACAACTTGTCAGAACATTGTCAAGCGCCAGAATAAAAGCCTGCGCACACTGCAATGGAGCCTAACCCAGACCGCTTTGTTTTATCGCGGAGAGAAAGACAACAATAAGCAACCCCTTGAGGAATAATTACCCCCTTAGCAACTCTGCTACCCCACACTCCCGCACCCATGTCCTATCCCCCGCAGGGCCCATAGCCCCCCCAAGCCAATCCTTATTGAATCACAGCTGAAATTGACAGTGAAAGACAGTTGAATGGGAAGTCACTGCTGAATTGTTGAACTCACTTAAACTAATTGAAAACAATAAATGCATTTGTCGTGTACGCTGGAATGTCTTTCTGCAGAAGACGAGGAGCTGTGGGGATTTTTATCCACAAAACGGTGAAAACTCCCTGAAGTTTGACCCATGTTGACCTGTTGACTGTAACATTAAGCACTTCTCTGTCAACATCATACATACAAGGTTTAAAGAAACTAAACTCAGTGCTTAGGCAAACACTTTTTCCATGATGTCATCTTTTTCAGGAAAACTGCTAAAAAAAAAGCAAATTAAAAATACATTTTTATATCACCACAAAATTGACCTATTATTCACACCGGTATAAGTGAAGTAAAACCCTGTGATTTCCGATAATGATTCGGTTTATCAACATTTAAATGTCACATTTTTCCATTTTCACTTTAAACTTCACTTTTACTCTGCTTCTTATTGCCTGAGCAGGAAAGAGAGAGAAAAAGAAAAGAAAAGAATGATACAACTCCTGATAGTTCCCCGGATTGGTACATACTGGCCTAACTAGTAATGAAGCCAGCATGACTAATAGAATAACAGAAGACACACAGATGCAGACACATAACGAACACCATGAAAGCATCTTATCAGTTATTAATCCTGCAGATCTGCAGCTGCAATGACAAAACAAACAGACAGCAGCTTGGGTACACTTTTTTTATTTCTGCTAACAGGGTTTCACAGACACAACAAACATTATGGAGCTATAAATCATCATGAGAATAAACACCTTGACAGGATTATTAATCAATATTAACACAGGCTGCCAATGTGTCACAGTGAAATGCACTGTCAATAGGAGAGGTTTTGGTTTACATTCATCAGCACCTTGATCACAATGGCTTCTTTGTGATCGCGCTTAGAAGATGTCAAACGATAACGTTACATTTACAATAGCTGAGTAATCCTTCAGAGGAATCTTGCACATGTGTATTAATTAATTTTACATTGTCTTCACTAGATAAACTTTGAGATAAACTTTGTGTGCGACTGCGCTGGTGTAAGCGCTGCCTTCTGTCTGCAAAAAAAAAAGAACTACAAATGAAAATAACATTGATTGTTTTCCATTTACACTTCCAGCACTTGTTGATACTGTATCCAGAATAACACAGTATATGTCACAACTGCAGTGTATGAGCAACAGTGTGAGTAAACACTGAATATCAAAAGCAGATGTATATACGCGGAAATATTAATCCAGGTTCAATTTAGAAAAAGTCAAACAATGTGTAGATCCATTGTGGCAACTACGGTAAATGTACATTCATCGAGCTGACTTTCCTATCCCGCACCTCTCCAGACAGGGTTGACTGATCTGTTCCATAATATCTGAGCAGCAGAATACACTCCACTGTCCCGCTGAGTTTATGTCACAGCCTCTCCAAGTCCAGGCTGCTGGCGCTGGATCCTGAGAGCGGGATTGTCAGTGATGGGGCTCATGCTGTTCGCAGCCATGCCAGGAGCAAACATCTGCTTCAGGGGATGCTGGTCCACAGTCCAAACCAGGATTTAGTATGATCCTAGAAACATAATACAGAAACTAATGATTGACTGAGGCCAAAACCCACTTGAAGCTTGAACACTGACACATGTTTCTCATACCCGTACAAAAGAAAATTAGAGGTGCATAATCTTTTCTGGCAACATTTTTTTTTAAATGTTAAAAGTAACTGTTCAGTGATGTTACTTCAGACACCCAGAGCTTCATAAAACACCCAAGATCGATCAACACAAACGTCTGCTCCGCTGATTCCTTTAGCAGATTTGGCTGCTCTCACAAAGTTTCCACACAAAAAAATGGCTTGAGAATTCAAACTGGCATAAAGAAGTTACAGATGAACCACCCAGAGCCCGAAATTATCACATTATGAGTGGTGGCAAAATCCAGGCTGAGTGTTTTGCTTCCAGCAGTCAGTGAACCACCAGGCCTTCTCACGGTGCAGCTGGAACGCACTACTTTTCAGTCCAGTACCAGAATTAAAATGTCACCCTACTCTCGCGTCCGGCCAAAAAAGTCCTGATTAGAAAGATGAGTCTCATTTCAAAGATCAAAGAAATAAAATATCACTTTCATCTACAACATAAGTGTGTGAACAGTTGAGGAAGAAGATGAGAAAATTGTTTTATATCCAGAACAACAGCTGGATGAATGTGTTGTTGTCTCATGAGAGCAACGTTAATCAGTGTACAACATCTGCTTTTTTCCACAACAGCATCAGAACATCCCGAGGTGAGGTAATGCAGGTAGGTGGCCTCTTGACAACCTGCACTCTGCTTTACCTGTGCTTGCGCGTGTAACCTCCCACAAAATGACATTACGTTGTCTCCCCCCAAACACCATTGAGTCAGCCCTGCGGTTGTCATGGCAGCAGAGTGGTGGGACCGGCCTGTCCCGCCTGTTCTTTGCCCGGGGAAGGAACAACGTGTCAGAGGATAAGTAGTCATCCATCAGTGTTTCTCATCTTCTTTCTGCCTGTCTGCACCTCTGAGCTGGTTTACCTGTGAGGAGTCACGTTCCACCAGCGTACAGGATGTGGCCTCACTCTCGTACTCTTTCTTCATCTCCCTCCTCCTTCACTTCTCCCACCTTCCCCTGGGTCTCACACATCATCATGTCTTTCCAGCTTGCTTCTGGCCTAAGCTACAACCGATCTATTGCTTTTCGTTAACACTTTATTATCTACCCTCATTTTCCGTCGTGCTTTTTCAGCTTCACCACTCAACAATCATTAGTTTAACTGATTTTCTCTATCTCTCCCTTTACCCTCTATTCGTTTTTTTCCCTTCCCACGTTTCTCTCCTATGCCTCACCTTGGAGCAGAGCCAGTAGAGCAGCATCAGCGTACAGAACCAGGTCCCAACCTGCCTCTGAGTCTCAGCCTGCCCGTGTACGCCTGTCTGTGCCTGGGGCTGTGACTGAGGCCGGCCCCTATCGCCCTCCCTCATCAGCACATCTACTGTACCTGTCTGCTGGCACCCTGCCATCCACACACACAGTTCCCCTTCATTTATACAGAGAACCTGGTAGAAGGGGGAAAAAAGAAGATAATGAAAGCCTAAAATCTAGAAAAAGACTACTCATGTTGGGGTCAAGCATGTTTGACCTCCAATGAGAACACCCATGGCTACCCTAAAAGGCGCACGTATACAGTACCACTCATTCAGCCTGCTGGCTGCCCCGCACAAGCCCATCAACAGGTTTCTTTGAAGGCCACCGACTCTGTGGTGGGTCATCAAAGCATATCTTCATTCAGTTCCACTGAAAGGATCTGAGGCTCCTGAGAGACGACGTGTTTGAAGTGATATCTCTGTGCCACTGCATTCTTTACCGTGCTGTCATGACTTGAGTTACACAATAAAAAAAGCAAGAACATGGGCATAAAGCCAGTGCCACCACCCTGATCATGTCTCACATACATGTGAACTACCACTACCTCTGTTTGATCAGTGAATCTACCATAGTCTGGTTGTTTATAGCAAATGTCAGTTCATAATAAGACTGCACTGCGTGTGACCACATATTCCACTGAATGAAGATCAAACAAAAAACAAGAGTCATCCCTACCTGTTGAATCTCTTGAGATCATGTTTCCATTACTCAGCCTCTTCTCTGTGCTCACCTGAGATCATCTGAAAAAGATAAAGGATGGGAAAATAAATGATTCAGAAAGGAGCTCATTCAAGAGTAGACAGAAAAGTTGACAAAAAAAAAATGAGGAATCAGATGCAATTTAGTCCAGCTCTGCCCAAACTTGCATTAACACTCATAGGTATGATGAGGTTATAGTGCCGTGGTTTCCAGCCTTTAAGTTGGGCCGGGCTTCAAAATAAATTGAGGAATTTTGAGATGCTTAACAGGATAGAAACAAAAAAGGCTACAAAGATGGCTGGGAAACACTGGTATAGAGGACAAGCTGCTGGAAATGCATATAGACATACTCTATGTCCTAAGGAAAGGCCCTCTTACTCAGGCTATCACTCAACTCGACTACCTTCTGGTCGCATTATTTTTAAGGCTCTTGGTCAACCAAAGCTGGTTTTATAATGACCACATGACTCAGACCTTCTCCAGTATCTTCACAGAACATTTAAAAAGTCAAACCTGGAGTAGCGACATAGATCACCGCATTCTGTTTTATGTAAATCTAAGGTTTCAGTGGAGCTCTGGAGAATGGAGGCAGTCAAAGTGGCTTTTCCATTGTACCATTTAAAATTAGGCAGCATGCTGGTTTTATTTTATGAGGTTAACAGGTTCAGGTAGATATTGGATCAAGAAACCTTTCCTGATCACAGGTTACTTGATAGACATGTTTAAGACTGAAGCTGTGCTCTCTGGACCAGTGACAGCTCTGGTCCCTCTTCATCCATTCACGGACAAAGGTGCTCTCTACTTCTGAGTTTCACTGTCCCAGACCTGTTACCTTGGCAACAAAAGCACTGTTTCCGAGTGACACAAAGCCTGAACTCAAGAACCTCCTTTCAGGTTGAAGGCTCCAAGAGTTGAAGGGAAAACAGCAATAACAGGACGACGGGGAGAGAAACTGAATACCGGCAAATTGCTTCCCAGAGTTTCTGGAGGACATGGTAAAATGATTCTTTCTTTCCTCTCCCTTTTAAAATACCTTTCCCTGGCACCAGGCACCATAGGTAGTTGTGTGCTGGTCCCATTTCTTTTATATCCCTTCTTATATTTCAGTTTTTTCTAGCTATCGTACTGAGCTAAGTGAGTTATCATGTACACCAGCAGGCTGGAGCTGCATGTGGCTAGGCTAAGCCTCCAGATGAGGTAATGTTTAGAGGGCGGGCGAGCCAGGAGAAGGGTTGGTCAGGTCTTGATTAGCTCAGGGGTAGGGGCTCTCTCTAATATTGGACACCCCTTTGTGTGGAGAGATTACTACCTTATGAAAAACTGCCCCTGCTGACACGCCTGATGGGATCAGAGCTTCCTGCCCGCTGCATCGTCCTGCTTATGAGCTCTCCACACACAGCAGAGAAAACACAACCAAACACCAGCACACACACTTGAACCTCTCAGAAAAGACCAGGCATGAACACTGGGAGATCATACACACAACTCACAAGTTCTGTGCGAGCATACGTGTAAAGTGTGTACGACAAGCACACTCACGGCTGCAAATGTGACCTCCTCGGGCCCCCTGTCTTCCACTTGTGGATGTGATGACCACAACTGATGACCCCCAGATGGAAAAGAACCTGCATTTATTAACGAGGCCAGATGACACACAAACACGCGCTCATGCATGCTCACTTGCTTTTACTGTGGTCGTCTCCTCCGGCCACTCTCCAATGAAAATCACATGATGGACCACATCCAGCTCCAAAAAAACAACTGAGAATCTCCACCCCGAAAAAACATCAACAAACAACATTTAAAAAAAACAGAGAGGATTCGGAGGCAAAGCTTCCAGGGCATTTGATCCCAGCAGTCCTCTAAAGAAGGCTGAGGCTATAGGATGATTTCAATTATTTGATATAATTTCTGATGGTCCATTAGTTCAAAATAAAGCTCTGATTATAACATATGTGTAAACAGAAAGTTGCAAACAAAACCTGAGTCTGAAGCAGAGCTATACTTTTTTCCAGATGTGTAATCGGCTGTTAATTAGCAGTGGCCTTACTTTCATGTAACCTTTCCCAAATAAATCTCATTTAAAACCAAGAACAACGGAATAAATGCAGCATTCTGGTTTGTTCAACCGCATAGAAAACTTCAACACCTTTCTATTTCTACTGTTTAGGAGACTACACTAACAAACGCTCATCTATCTGCAGTGCACTTTGTAAAAACAAATAAATACTTGTAGGTGTGTATACACACAGGCATGCAGGCGTACATGCATGCACACACACACACACACACACACACACAAACCAGTCAGGGACACTGGCACAACCTTGCGCCAGTGGTCCTTTAAACCAGTCATGTGAAACGACCCGTTCCTTTCTGCAAATCAGATTACATCTCCAAGCTGAGGTCTGCAAGTCCACACACACATTTAAAGCTCAGGGCTCAGGTCCACGCAACACACACCCATGAACACACGCGCACACACACACGGCTTAATCAGATTTCTCCCCACAAACCTTCTCGTCTTTGTGAATGTATACAAACTGCCAGTATCAGCCAGGCCCGCAAATACTGGCTAAAATGTACATATAAATATATAGAATACAGTAAATATACAGCATGTATGTACTATATACTGTGTAATAAAATGAGGGTAGCTAAGGCCACAGATTCCCTTGAATAAAAACAAAACAAAACAATTTCTTTGTCAAGGAAAATCATAGAGGGCTGCGATAAGCCTCCTTTCAGCAGCGCTCGACTGCTGTTTGGCAGCTCTGCTATGGAATGAGCACATGTGGAAACATGTTTATAGTGTGTTTGGCAGGAATGCAAATGATAGATGATTTGCAAATGATCCAAGTCCTATTCAGGTTACCAAGCACTGATGTGTTAAAGCAGGAAAATCAAACTAGTTTCTTCTACTTGAATTAGTGTCAAATTTGCCTAGGCCGATTTTTTTACATTTTTTTAACAAGCTTAAATATTTCATTGCGTGATTGAGTTAGCAGCTAAATAAGTACATGGATGGTTGAATAAGCACAGTAAAAGTGATAAAACATGGTGGATATGCAAATACTTTCATACTATTTGCTTCTATGGTGCTGAACAGTTTCTCTGCACATTTTAACCTCAGTGATCACAATTGAAACTATCCAAGATTTTTGCTCCGATTCTTTCAGTCTAAGTCACAATGTAAAAGAAGCTGGTTGGCTGGCTGCTGGTGGACTGGTGGGCTTAATTAAACCCAGACAGTTGGAGGAAGTACAAGTCTCTGTCCCTACAGGATCTACATTAAGTCTCCACTCTGCTAATCAGAAAGCCCTTCAACTACATCAGCATGTCCCTCTGGCCCAACCAACAACCAATTCTCGTCTTTACAACTTTTTAAGGAAACTTCTTCTTCCCTACCAAGTCTGGAAAATGAATCACTGCTGTCTCAGTGTTTATCCAAATAAACAAAATTCTAAATAGATCAGCTGTGTAGCTCATTGCCTGTGCTCCTTTTGCCCTTGGTGCAAGGGTGCAGAGGGTGGGAAGCTGTGGGTGGCAGGAAGCTGAGGCATTTGTGCCTACTATGTAGTGTCAGGACTCTGTCAGTCAGCCCAACTCAACTTCAACTCAAGCGGGTCATTCTCTCTTCACAGCGATATCTGAGAAGTCCAGCGATGGAGACCGGCAGCGAGGGGAACGGAGGAGCGGAGGGGCCACACCTTGGGTTAGATTGCACTGGATGCTCAGATAAGACGACAGGAAAGGGCAGATTGGGGCAGGGCAACAGGCTGGCTGGGGTTACTGTTACCCCAGGAAGAGCTCACTCATCCCTTAGATCACCTGCCACACCTGTGGAAGCCAGGATCTGATTCAGTCATGCAGTGCCACCAGCCAGGAGTTGGGAATTGGTCACCAGAGCCTCAAACTGGACTCAATGTGAACGGATGGAGGGTAACTTCTACAGCAACTGTGTACATGAAATCATTGCACTGGTGGTTTTACATGTTTTGGCCAAAGAAATACAAACGTGTCTACTTAACATTACTGGCAACCATTTTCCAAAGCGTATCAAAAACTTTCCAGACAGTTACTGGTTTCCACTAATTTCAGTGTAGAAACACAACTTGCAGAGAGACTTGAAACAAGCTTGACATAATGATTCATCAAAGTAATGTTAGTGAACCACAACTTTCTAATGCAAGAAATGACCAGATGCGGATTATCCTTTTTTGTATGTTCATGTTTGCATGTTGTGGGTCAGATTTTGTGACAACATAGTGAGTGAATGCAACACTGGCAGTTGCTATGTAAAATCCTTTGTCTGCACACAGCTGTAGTACCACGTGACAACAGCAATGGCAAGGCAAGCAGGTTTCAAGTCTCTGCGGGTTGATTTTATGCCTTACTGAAATGAGTGAAGACCAGTAGCATTTGCTGGTTAAAGTATATAAAATATTAGAATATAAAAGGATTTCCAGTTTTTCTATGTTTTAAATCATTGTAAATTAAATACCTTACAGTATGGACTGTTAGTCAGCCAAAAGACGCAATGTTGGCTCTGGTAATGATGGTATTTGTATGTTTGGCTTTTTTATAAGCTAAACAATTGTAAGCAACTGGACATGGAAATGCTGTGATGTAACTCGAGAGACATATGGTCAGTCTTAAAGCACACATTCCTGACAACACACAAACACACACACACACACATCGCACACACACCGGTAAAATAAACCACAATGTAGTATCTTCATCTGGAGTGCATTTCCTGTCCTCGGGGTTGGCATATGGCCGTTGGTTCCTGTTTTACACCATGGCATCTCTCTGCTGTAGTTCCCTGCCTGCACAGAAACAACTGTCTTACCACTGGAAACAGGACATAACTTTAGGGACAAGGACCTTAGACTTGTGTTCTGGGTGTTGAAAATCTAAAGCAATAAGATGTACTCTCTACATCTGGAAAAATCCTACATGGTGGATTATGTTGGTTTAGGATATAGTTTTGACAAGCACAGTTCCCAGTTTTGCTTAATTCTCTCACCAAGAAGCAGAGAGGTGCAATCATCGGGGTCATACACTGACTCAAAACTCAATCTGGAATGGAAATTTAAGAGGATAATAAAGTTACATCAAGCGGCACTTTAATAAGACAAATTAGACAGCTCAACCCTCCTGCCTTGGTGAACATACTGTGGAAAAAACCCTAATTTGTGTGTCGAATTTTATAAGGTGAGAAGCGAGGAGACAGTTCTATTCAGCAGCAACAGTGGTGATGAATTGTCTTGTCTGAAATAAACACGTCAGCAAATGATCTTCTATCACCTTTTTTAACCCAGTAGAGGTGGTGACCAGGAGTGGTCACAGGAGCTGTGAAATGTTAGTTTTAGAGTGAAGGTAAACAGCCTCTCCCATGGTGGGCCTGTACCCTACACAGAGTAAGCACATGTTTCCCATTGTGGTTAAAAGGGAAGGGGATTAAAGTGTAGTGCAGCCGGAGCCACAGTCATACACCCCATGGTGGGATCACAGTCCTCTCAGGTCTTTTAGTACTGCTGATGCAGCCCAGTTGGAAGTGGCTGGTGTGTAGGGAGAAGCTGTGGCCAGATCTATCGGATGGACTAGTCAGGGTCCTCTAGAGCCCAAATTTGAGGCCTTTCTTTGGGGCTGAGGAGGCAGGCATGTTACCATGATGACAGAAATGCCTGACTGAGGCTGGCAGACACTCACACAAACACAGGCTGGGTAATGATTATGAAAAGGTGTTGAAACTGAGCGGATTTTGCTTTTCAGAGGCCCAATACTGTCCCTATGAAAAAGAGATCACCTTCAGAACTCATATTAAAGACATAAACAGAAGTAGAGAAAAAAAAGAGGTGAAGGTGGAACTAGACTGAAAACAAAAGCTGAAAAAATCTGGTTAATGGTCATTGATTTTGGCTGCCAAATACAAGGTTTTCACCACAGGGCCTCAGGGTCAAATAGGCCACATACAGGTACCACAGGGGACAGTTAAAGCAGGAGACTGTGACTGTGCAGCCAATTAAAGGACACTTTAAAAAGGCAAATAGTGCAAGGGACATTGAGGAAGATATGCATAGTGGAGCATATCTGCACTTACCAAAAACTGCCAATTAACTAACACCCCATGAAGCTCAGCTGTGACCGCTTCAGCTGGACAGCTTCCATGTGCAGTGAGTAAAAACACTTTCTGTGCAGGGTTAGAAAGGATGTAGAGGGAGGGTCAAACACTGTTTGAGGGTTTACTGAGCTTCATTCAAGCTGATTTTCAAAAGTTGGACCCAAGTCATAAAAGTTATGACTTGAGATTTGCCTTGAGTTGACTTGAAAGCCAAAACATTAAGTCTCAACTTTTGACCTGATCAAAATCACATAATAAAAAAAACACACAAGACTGTGTTCCATAGGCCTTGCATACCCACACAATTTGAATATTTAACTACTGGGCCTATTGCAAATTGCTTATGGAGACTTGTGACTTGACTTGGGTGTTCCCTGAATGACTTGAAATTTGAGTTGGCTTTGCCCTATCCAGTGAGATGGGATTCTCACCCAAACAAGTTCAAGTCAAATATTCCAAAAAGTTATGAAGCGTCATTCTTAACCTTTTGGCCTCAAAGAATATGCACATAAACATAGATAATTACATGTCTATGTCATGTATACGTCTGTCAGTCTTGCGACATTGATGTATCTGCTTCTGTGTACAGTATGTTTATGGGAGGAAGGATTTTGCGCATGGCCTAAGTGTTTGTGCAGATTTGCAGGACTTTCTCACCCCCAAAAACACGGAGGGCGAAAGAGTATGGCATGTTAATGAGCATGTGCGTGGTTGTGTTTTGAAACCGAAAACAGATTTATGTAGTGTTCAGGATCAGCTCTTTAAAGGTCACACTGAACAAGTTAGCTCTGCTCAGTAAACCCTGTTCCCTCTCTGATCCAGGTGACTCTCGGCCAATAGTTTCACAACACACGGGACAGACACGTAAGCATCTCTCTGACCACTTTCTCCTTCTTCATGACATCAGTAGTTTCCGATTCCAATGACGCCACAGTGACATTCAGCATCTTTGATTAATTGGTTCCTATAAGGCTCTTGGAGTGTTTCCGTTTGAAAAAAAAAAAGACAAAACTTTCTAGAGCCCTGGATTGTTAGATCCAAACACGCCTCCAGCCGCAAGCATGGCCACAGAGCAAGATGCCGTGGCATGAAATAAAATATCAGCCACAGTAACAGAGTTTTCCTATTGACACTGATCACAGCGTTACATGGGATGGAGTTAGAGGGGATATCTGTCAAACTCCCTTGATTACAAACATCCTTCAGCGACACATGTGAAATGGCACACACACTTCAACACACATTCATGCATCGACGCTCAAGCCTAGAAGCACGCCATTGCATGCACGTGTGTGTACATACTGTCTATGCACACATTAACAAAACACGCAAAACTCCTGATGTGAATGTCAGGGACTGCAACAGTGGATAAAGGTGGGATGAGGAACATATCAAGGCTAATCCAGCCAGGGATTAGGAGCAGGCAAATATCACCAATAATAAACAAATGACTAACATTCCCAGCCTGTGTGGTTACAAGCCCCAGGGCTCCAGCTAGAACCCAGCAGGGTCTGGATCCAATCCCTGCTGTTTATCAGTGAGAGTGGAAGCGGCCACTTGTGAAACCTCCATGACAAACACTCAGGGGACAAACCCAGAATGGCGAACAGAGGAGTCCAACTATTGATTTACAGCTCAGACCTCAAAGTCCTTATTTTGATATTCAGACTTACCACTACATTATTCACTCTGACACTGCCTTCTTGTTAGCCATATTCTGTGGGGTGACAATTGGATTTTGCCCTAACCAATCTCCAGTGACTGACACGTATCCAGCTACTCCTACGTAAATTGCAGTCGACACTGAGGCTGAGCTACCCAGCATACGGTTAGTATAAGTTAAGCAAGTTTAAGACATTATGTCAGTACATATAGAGATGTTGTTTATGCAGAGGAAATGTGCCGGTTAAATAATTAGCAAAACATAAGGAGTTGTCTTGATTTAGGAAAACACGCCTCAGAGGGCATCTCATTCTTTAAAAGTAAATGTTTACTTTGTATTTATTACATGATTACATGCAGTTTAATATATCGCAAGCAGTGATTTAAAAACAGTGATTAAACCAGTGTTGAAATTAGTCAACTGAATCAATTTTTGGATGACTGACAGAGAATCAGTCGCCTCCGCTCGGCCCCACTCCTTAGATATGAGCATTTGCTGCTTTTCTGCATTTTATATCATTTCCAATTAAAGGTCTTTGAGTTTAGGACACTTAGTCAAAAAAACGTTAATTTTGAAGACTGTGAGAAATTGTAATGGACATTTTTCACATTTTAAAGACTAAACAATTAATCGTAAAAATAACAGATTAATAATCAAATCAAAGCAGTAGCCCCAGATTTATCTGTTGGCCTTAACTAACATGTTTCAATTTGACACAACTGCTAATCCAAGCAACATATGTTACAAAACAGGGAAACAGCTATTCACCAAACCAACACCAGACATTTTTGTATCACTCAAGTGAGTGGCAATTCAGGGGTCTGAAATCATGCTACAAAGTCCTCATGGTCAAGGGCAGAAGGTATTTCAGGACACAAGAAGTCAACATGAAAAAGACAGTAGAGCAGCACACCTGTTTATCATTATTAACAAAATATTGATTACTTGTCTAAGTGTTACCATGGAGATTATTGCAGAGGAATGTTGGACAGATAAAGTAATGGGCCATAAATCCCCTTAAGTAGTAACAGGGTTGGTTAATTAGCAGCGTGAGATGAAACTGAGATCAAAGGTAAAGCAGTGAAAGCAGGTTGTAATTTGGTCGGGGCAGTTTTTTTCTGCAACCAGGAAATAGTGCACAAGGAGAGAGGGCTTCCACTGGAAATGCAGACACGACATGTTTCCCTCAATCTCGTCTACCAGCTCTTTTGTCTTATGTGACATCAGATGAGATGCTCCACTATGTCTTAACTTGGGTGGATGTTCGGAGGCCTTAATCTCACTCTGTATATGGGTGTGTGTATTTGTGGGTGTGCTGAGAAGTAAAGTCTTCCCTTTGCTCTAATCCACCTATTTTGTTTCGGTCCACTGTTCAGATTCAAGGTGGAAAAGTGCCGAGACAGCAACGTTTTGCCCTCTCAGTCTGTCTGGCCCACAGTGCTTTACCTGCTGAGCCCAGAGACTCACCAAGCCTGAAGGACTCTGTTTCTTTAACCCTGTCCCCAAGCATGTCCCTGGCCCGCACAAAAGCCATCTGGGGTGCGGCTGAGAGCTTTAGCAACAAAATAACTCTTTCAATCTGCACTCTGCATGGTTCTGACTGCAGGGCGTTAAGGTCGCCAATACCAAGACTCTTACTGGATCTCCTCCTCCTTCTCCTCCACCCTTCTAATCCTGGCCTACATGACTGACTCCAACTGAAAGCACCACACGCCAGAGGTGGGAGCCAAAGGCACTGTGAGATTCAAAAAAAAAAAAA
>NTHP01000055.1:1214586-1245433 GCA_003416845.1 Oplegnathus fasciatus
GAGGGCCGGGGGTTGTGGGGCACAGGCTGACCTGCTGTAGTTAACAATTCATCCCCATATCCGGCTCCCAAATGATTGGGCAAACACGGAGTGCTGCAGAGTCAAAAGGGCCCCAAGGGGCTGAGAGAGGGGCATCACCCTGGGGTGACACGCTGACAGGCACACACTAGTTGGTAGAGGGTGGACCAGCAGAAAGAGGGAGTAAGGGATAGGGGGCACCAGTGGGGAGGGAGGGGGGCTGATGGGATGTGGGAGAGGAGCTAAGTACATTGAGTACCGCAGGCTACAGCACAGTCACAGAACAGTATTGATGGCTGTGGCTTTGTAAAGCAGTGTAATTAAATGATCTGTGTTAAAATGCCATTTTGAGGATGAGAACAATCTCTTCAGTAAACCACAGCAAATATAACCCAGTAAATTCTGTCTAAATTCTTCATGTTAAGCTAAATAATTAACAACATTTGGCTACCAGTTGTGCCAACAGTTAAAGTAGGATTTGTGTCAGTTTTATAAGCCTAAACCACAGTAACACTATAAGTCTCTGGCATACATCTGCTCTGTTACAGATAGTGAGAGCATTTAGCACATCTGGGTGAGCCACAGGAGCTGCAAAGCAAAACACTACTGAACAAAAAAGCTTGGAAGTGAAGACATAACATCATCTTTCGACAACTAAGCTTGCCCAATAGGGACTCGTGGTTAAGCACATAGAACAGGTTTGCAGGAGAGAACTTTAACACTGAAACACCACAAGCACACTGTGACTATTTGCAGCGTCTTTAGAAACATATATACTCACCACAACATCTCTGAGAAGCAATTAAAGGTTGACATCTCATTCCAAGAATTTGGATTCCTTCACTGTGAAAAAAAAGAAGAGGACAAAACGTCACTTCACACACCAACTATATGTTATTACATTGCTATATCTGCTTAACTCCTCACGCTCCATTTGTTCAGCTGGGTTCATTTAGGTAAAACAGTGTTAGAGCATGTAATATGAGGTACGAATGGAAAATGGTTCAAAGCCTCAACCCGCAGGACCAGGTTCCAAAACACTGACCACTTTACAGTGGAGCAGAGCGCCGCTTGACAATAATGGGTCAGAGACCGAAATAACAGACGAGCGACGGGTGGATCTCATCAATGTCACATCATACAGAAGAAGAACCACAAGGCTTCAATACTGTACTTATATTAGGCTAAACTTTTTGTAGTGAAAGCATTTGTCTCAGTCAGCAGAAGCTGTCATATGTGGCTTTATGCACTGTCACGGCTTGGTTTCCTCCCCAGAATGGCAAACCAAATCTCATTATCCAATTGGTCATCTTACTTTGATGGACTGAAATGCCACCATTACAACAGACCTTTCACTGGGCAGTGATGTAAAGAGGGTGTGTTAGCAGAGAGGACCTGTTACTGGTTCTCCACTGCTACTCGCGTCAGAGCAGAGTGTTTTCATAAACACTGCTGAAGCATGTCCTTCTTTTAATGGGAAGTAGGATCCTCTCTATGATAATCCGCCCAACAAATCTTACAAATGAAAAACAGGACCGCATCATTTATAGCGTGTCTGTCAGAGAAAGAGAGGAGAGAAAGGAACAAAAACAAGGGGAAAAAGTATGATGATGATAAAAATAGCAGATGTTGAGAGTCACTTCTCGAAAGGTGTGTCATTCAGGGAGCTTGGGACGAACGTTTGGCCGCGGCTGAGCTCTAAATTTAGCATATTTACTAAAATAAAAAGTGAGTTCAGTAACTGGCGCTGGAACGTTCTCCTCCCCATTCATGACCTCAGTGGTGCAGCCGGCGTCACTCATGACGAAATACAAACCATATAAAACAACAAAAAAAGACCTCCTCAAATACTCTCAGTACATAAGGAAACAACCGCAACTTAATGTTCCCTGTAAATGATCCTATTAAGGCAATCCAAGTCCAAATCAACAGAAAAATACAGCTTTGCACATTCTAAATTTAGAACAGAGTTTGAGCATAAATTACCTTTTACATAACAACTTTAAACAGCACACAGTCTCTTGTTTTATATTAAGAAATTGAGAGCTAAAGCCCTTTACTTAAGTTTCTATGAATGCATACTTGACTGTGTGTACATAAGGTGAATAAAGGATGTATGACACATGTAGAAAGCTACTGTGCTTGTTTACTGTATCCATACATGCCGGGGATGAGCCTGTGTGTGGCGGGCTGGGGAGGATGCCCCTGGGGCCAGGCTGAGGAGTAAGTGAAGCAGAAGTCCCATCTAAGCTCTAAAGCATGCGAGTATCAGGCCTGTAACTAAAACACAAGCATAAACACAGGCGATGTTAGGGATTACACCCTGCAATACCGCCGCAGGAAACCACAGGCAGCACAGGTGTAACCATCGCCACGGACGTGACTGACAGCTCATCATCTACCCTTGTTGGCTTTGTGAAACTTGTGTAAACATCTGCGGGCATTTGTATGTCTGTGTGTGTGTGTGTGTGTGTGTGTGTGTGTGTGTGTGTGGAGTGGGAGCCACAGGTGAGCAGGACACACGCACAGAAGGATTACAATGGCCTAATGTCATGTCAAAGAAGCCTCGCAGCACAATACCACACATTCTTTCAGAGACTGTAAAATCTTTCCTTTGAGTAATTGCTGTTTTACTTATAATATTTCATATTATTTGTCTCCCTTTCTCTCGGGAGGTGATCTGACACATACATTTTATTAAAATATCCACTAATAGCAACAAATCAAAGATCCGCATAAGACATTTTAAATATTATTTACACTGATAGGATGTTTTTAAAACATTATGTTTTTTTATGAAGCAAAAATAATAAGATTTAGTGAGAGCAGCAGGGATGAAGGGAGAGGAAAGCACATTTCCTCAGTAAACAGCACCCTCTAGAGCAACACCCTACATTCAATCCTGCTCCTCACTCTTATTGTTCGTGCCTCTCTTCATAAACAGCAGAAAATTATACTCATATGTAAAATGCCAGAAATCCTGTCAATTCCTTTAATTGTTAAAATGAGAAAATCAGACAAGGTCTCAGGCTTATTATCATTATTATTTTTTCTGTTAAAGATACCAAATAAGCAGGTTGTCTTGTTTTCTGGCTTATTTCTGAGCCACATATGTACGATTACAGAGGTGAGGTTGAAGCACTCATTTTCCCAGTGTGAGTTGATAACGAGGCAGGCCATTATTAAGATGTTTGCTTTAATCGTGTTCAGGGTTATTAGGGGCGGTTTACAGTACACAAGAGAGATTAACGCAGGCCACGCATGACGGAAAGAGCTGAGGAGGCCAACGATAAGCCAGCTACCCACAACTGTGAAGCGGGCTGAGAAATATGAGCGCACAGTAGGACATGAAACCCAGCAAGACAAACCTCTCTCTCTTTCTTTCTTCCTCCCTCTGTCTCATTCGCCTTCTCCCCGTTTGCCTCAAATCATGTTACACAACCACAAAGGAATGCCTCATATATCGGAGACAGATTTAAAACAAGCGGAAAAGAAAAGAACAGCAAAGAGAGGATCGCAGAGGGATCTATAGAAGCAGTAGGTGCTGTTTGGTTCCCTTATGTTTGTATAAAAGGGCGACATGGCAGGGAGCTTGGCAGTACTGTAAAGGCACTCTGCAGTGACACACAAGTCCAGACACATACGCACCTAACTACTTCACACATGCTTACATAAACTAAATAAGCCTGAGACACACAGTTGCGTGCACCAACCAGGGACCACTACACGTTTCCTCTATACTTTTCCATGCCATTAATAAAAATAGACATTGTACTGTTTTAATACAGTTTGTTGGAATTTAGGGAGCACTTGAAAATCCATCATTTTATGAGCTTTTAAACTTTCCCACGGAATTCCCACCGTTTTTTCCGTGCATTTGACCCACACGCATTAAAGTAGCACTCAATTAGGACGGCACACAGAGCCTGAAATGGGGCACTCATATGCTGCTCAAACATGACATATAGCACCCACCACACATGTTTATGAGACCCGTGTTGCATTAAAGACAGTGCTATTTCCTGACATGTAGACAATGGAAAGTCATTCATTAAATACAATTAAAAAAGATCTATATTTTTTAATATTTTGAAAAAATGTTAAAGTTGTAAACTAAGGTCAAAACCGAGCTGAACTGTGTCGGTAACATCAGGTGGATCCACATTTCTGTATTATTTACCCTTCACGGCTAAAGCACTTTGATAGGGAAACAAAAGTTGGATTTGGTTTATGGCAACACTGCACGGTTTGACTGCATCAGTAAAAGGTGTGTGTGTGTTTGTCTATGTGTGTATCAAGTTAGCAGAAGGTCAGAGTGGTGAAGTATTAGAGCACTGTTTGCTCTCTTCCATGTACTCTTGGGGACCAGCCTGTTTGAGAGTTTGAACAGTGACGTGTGAAACCCGTAAAAACAGGACATAGTGCCGCTCTGTTTGCTTAAGAACACCCAAAGAATGGACTGCCATTACAAAACAAATCCCTCAGCCTGCATTCCTCCTGTCCATCAAACCCTACCTGTTGAACAAGATATGACACAGAGCGGAAAAGGTAGTTACGAGAAGATCTATTAGATGGTGGGATGACTTGCAATTTGTTCAAAGTTTGTCAGCTCTCTGACCTTCATATCTGACCCAAGGAAAGAGGTATGCATCCACAAGTTTGCATGACCGTACATTCTCTCTCTCTCTCTCATACAGTATATATATATATGTATTGTTGGATGTAATTCAGGAAGGAAGTTAATGCAGTGCATTTGAAATCTAGCCAATAAAACTGCAGTGTTACAGTTAGACTTAATTGCACTTTTATGCAAATACTTTCGTAACGCCCTTGCAACATTGTTAATCACATCTTGACAGCACCACATGATGTTTTGACAGTATGAAAACATCATAGCTAAAAAATGTAGGTCACTTTCATCATCAGCACAACTACACTGAGAGCACGTAGTTGTCACTCATGACAAAACTACATTTGCTAAGTGCTGCTGTTGGTTGAAAGCTGCATTTGAACTATATTTTGTTCATGCTAGAGAGGCTGTCTGAATTCGGTCCAAACCTTCCCACCGGAACAGATCAATAGGCCTACAGACAAGATGGGACACTATAAGTATTATAGGAAACCATGTGAAAAGCTTGCAGTGCTCGCAATATTAAGATAAAAGATATCGGGGGCACACGCGATGCGCCATTGGTGGGCATTGCACGCTACTGTGACATCTATAGAGGTGAAACGATTACTTGATTGACAGAAAATTAATCAGCATCTATTTTGATGATTGACTAACCATAAAAATGTTTGGCATTTTTGCTTGAAAACTGACTTAAACAATTATTAAAATGGCCGATAAAAATTACATGATCATGAAAATACTTTATACAAAAACTAATACTTAGTGATTTATACTTTTGATGCACTGTCATGAGAGTCACAATGCTGCAGTGTGCCATGCCAGATGATTTTCTCCATAAATTGCATCTTACATTTTGAAACGCCAAAGGCAACAGACAGTTTAATAACGATGCCTTTTTTCGGCCTTCTGTCCAGCATCTGTTATATCAAACATTTTAATGATGTTTTCAGCAGAGATGCCCAACTTGCTCTTATGTAACATGTGCTTCAGCCCATGAAAACAAACTGATGGATCTGATAGTAAAGCTGGGGTGGCACTGGGTGGAAATCCATCAACTGGAACATATGAAAAGGGAGAGAGGCACCGCGAGATTCCAGCCCCCTGCCCTCCCCTCCCCTCCCTGCCATCATCCTCGTATCAGAGGAGCCATTGGGAGAACTGGATGTGATTTGTATGTGTGTTTTTGAAGAGGGGTGCTCATAAACAGCCATGAAAGGGGCCCCTCTATTCAGCCCGCCAGCAGAGATGCGCTTCACTGGGCCGGCCTTTTGTTTTCCCCTGTTCACAAAACCTTAAGCATAGAAAAAAAGGGGTTGATTCTCTCGATGTGTGCAGGCCCAAATGATGCCATTAGATTGGGTGCCCGCTTTGGGTGAAAAAGGCTTCAGTAGCGTTTGAAGTGATTTAAAAGATGCATGAGAGAGCTGCCTGCAAATCCTATTTAGGACTAACACTGGAGGAGAATGGGGAGGTAAAATGCCAAGCTAGTGATCATTCTATAGTATGCAAAATTGCTCTCAACTCGATGAGTGCCATGGATGTTAAAACAAAAGACGCGGAGCATTCCTTTGTCACGTGATGAGGGTCAATGTGCTGCAGTGGTGCGTGGGGTCAGGAAGTTCACCAAACTTCCCACGCTGCCTTACACCATAAGATCGCAGTTACAGCCTGTAACGTTCTTCATTATTGGCAGGGGAATTTTGTTTCCACAAGGGCCAGTGCCCAAGTGCCCACACAGGGATGAGCCATCAGAAAAACAAATACTCCGGACTTCCTCATCAGCATGACAAGGCTAACACACCAATTACACACCCAGGAATGAAAAACATTCTTACAGAAAATAGATGTTTTACACACAAATCCCAGAGAAAATCTGTCAGGTATGTTAGTGATGTCACAGTGATATAATGACTCAACAGTACAGGTATGTCTTTGGTATCTTGGTATCTTTTTGATACTGTAACACTATAATGCAAAAAGACTTGCGCACTGTGCACTTTTCTACTCAAGCGGTCTAGAACCACTCCAGTCAAGCAAGCAGGTGATAATTCGACAATGACACTGTGCCAGCCAATAGCATTGTGCGGGGCATGTCATCATGGTGCCCGTTTGTCGACAGCAACCTAATAGGCATGAGAACTTGACAGTGTCAACAAAGGGACAGTGCCAAACAAAACCACTTGTTGTGAGTGAGAGGGCTCCTGAACAGGCTAGGTCCGGTTCCACTCCGCTCTGCTCAGCCTTCATTTTCAGTACATTATGTCTCCTTGACATCTCAACTATCAGGAAGAACATTTCATGTTTTGTTTTTTTTCACAAATTATGTGCTATTTTCGGCAGTCACCCACACTTACTCTCAGACAACCTTTTCAGCGTTCGAATTCTTTGGACGACGCATTTGTTTGTTTTTTCTGTAGTTAGAATTTCTTTTGCTCTCGCTGCTGCCCTGACAGACTGACTGACAAGACCAGTTCTTGGCATTTCCCCTCTTTCCACTCATTAACTTTAGGAATAATAAGCACGTAGATAAAAGCTATGAAAGAATGATTGTTATTAGGGGATATAATGATTGACATGTAATTAGTCATGCAATTACTTGAGGTTTTACCTGTGTAGGCTCTCCTCATTCCAAAAGGTGTAAAAAAAGCAATCATGTTTACTGCCGTACATGATTGTGCAAATGGGAGGGTCATGGGAAACATTTTTGGAAAAGGGCCTCCTGTACCAACACTTGGTAGTCTTGTAGAAAAAGGTATCAAACTAGGTTAAATGGTAATGGTAAGTACAGGAAAATTCTAATCTGTAAAAACATCATTAGAAATCATTATTTATACACACCAGGTGAGCTAACAGTGAGTTGGTTGGAAACATTCACTGACTCAAATGGGCTCCAAACTCATGGGTTTTCCCCCACTTGGCATATATGTCAGCTGTCTGGCCTGCCAAGCAATATCACCTCTGATTGCACATGACAGGGTAGTCAAATGCCCTAAATACCTCAGTTATCAGTGCTCGTTAGTAACACAGTTGGAGAAGTTTGAGATAAAGTTTCTGCTGTAGACTACGGTCACCTCTGGGACGTATGGACAGTAGCTTTATGTGGACACACTGTTTTCCTTGCGACAGGCAGTCATATTTACAGTATCTGCTTGTTCTCAAGGTTTGTCTTCCACTCAGGAAAGGACACAGAAGCTACATGAAGGAACTTTTCAATTCCAGTACCAGTAATTAACCAATGCCGAGCCCTGCAAGGAAGCATAAACATTGAGCAGAAATGCTGCAAGGAGAAATGTGAACATGACACCACTGCAGCTGCTCCTGGAGAGCTTCAGAGCATTATGTTTCCCACATACTTTACTACATGGCATGTAAAAGATAATAAAATGCATAAACACAAAATCAAAATCCATGTTTATGAGAATGAATGATGAATGATATTCTTTGGGTATGCAACCACACTCGACAGATTGCAGTAGTCAATCAAACTTGGGTGTTCCTCGCCGAAATATTCCTGGAACATAAGTTCCAGGACTGAACTTACTAGGGGCAATCTTTAAAATGAAAACAAACATAATTAATGTTAAAAAACATTGAAACCTGTGACTATCATTCTAACAATGAGAAGAGGCTAAGTTGATTCATCCACAAGTTCCTTAAGGGGACACATTCATACGGAGTGTGTTCAAATTTTAACAAATGCAAGACAATATGTGGTTTCATATTCTAAATGCTTCCTTGTGAAACCAAGCAGCAGCTTCTCAAGGATGAAAATATAACTGGGGTAGACCTCAGAGGCCATGATGTCAGTGGAAGTCTTTACCAGGATGCTTGATATGGGTCCTGTGGGCTCCTGCTGATAAGATTGAGGAGCAAGTCATTAAGAGCGACCCTCAGAAAACTGCTTGTTGGCTAACAATGCTGCCTCAGTCCCAGCTATCAGGCCATCTCACCGCAGACCACATGTGGGCTAGCCGGACACAGGTAATTAGGGCTGTCAGAATGGGACCAGCTCCTCTTGCAGAAACCATAAACCACCATCTCCACCCTATAAAACCATTTCTACTAAACATTTGGGATAGAAACTTGCGCACAGACACATTTTATGATTTTATGAAGAGTAGGAAAAATTAAATTCCGATGGTAGCTGGGCACTTTTGCGAGGACTCACTTTGTGCTGCATTTAGCGATGTCAAGCAAACATTTCCCATTTCTCCTCTCCTATGTGACCCTCCTTGCACAAGCATGGCCACAGACTCTCTGTTGAACCGGTTGGTGGCGAAATCACTGTTCATTGTGGTGCCTGTTGTCATGGATACACCCAGGTGTTGCTCATGAGCCAAGGCAGAAGAATCAGAAAGCCAAGGCGCTCACTAATCCTTCTCCATACCACAGTGTGTCAATAATCAGGAATGCACTGCCTAAACTAAAGCATTGTTCCTCTGCCAACAAAATCACAAATATAAGCACTGACACTGCCTCTGGGCACTGCCGTCTCTGGGACTGGAAAAGAAACGAACTGAAGAGTAACAACAAGAGTCAAAGATGGAAGAGGGAAGCTTTGATATCTCTCCAGACAGCTTAATACTGACTAAATCATAAAGCCTTCTACTACAGTTCATGGGGGGATGTATAGTGTTGTACTGTTGGGGATTGACTAAAGCAGTTGAGTAGTAGTTTTTTTGTACAGTAGGACAAAGTAGAGCTCCTGAGAAGACCAGCTGCTGTCAACAGTTGGAAGGCTTTGAACTAGCACTAAGCCCTGAGACAGCAGGAAATATCCTCTTCACTTCTTTGAACTCAGCCCCATTAGAGTTCAATTCAGAAAATAAAATGTAATAGAAAAATAATCTCACAAGGATTTATACGGACGCACCTGACAATAGCGTCTGATCTTTGTGGACAAAAGCTACCAAACCAAACTAGCGGCTGCCCACTGTTCATCTGTCATGGAGTCAATTTTTATTACTTTGCTGCAGAGCATGGTATGTGGCAAGCTGCCATTTTCACAATGACTGGAGACTCTCTAAAATTCATTTGCCTCCTGAGTCAGTACTCTCATATGTCTTACTTTTAAGAGGTTGAGTGGTAGCTGACATGTTAAAGAGTCATCTCGACATAAAGCAGCAGCAACTCAACTGTCACAAAACCACAGCTCATACTTTAAGATCAGACATGCAGACATGAGTAGTTCTGAGTCCATCCTATGTAAGACAATAGCTTGCCTGTTGTCTCTCCTCCTGTCTGTCTTATTTTCTATGTGTGTGTGTGTGTGTGTGTTTGTGTGTGCTTTTAAATGCTGCGGTATCACAGAACAGAGAAACACAGGATTGGGCAAACGGATGCGGCCGGAGTGGTGAGACCATTGTGGAACGCCCCGGCACTGAAAAGGTCCTCCTGAGAGCTTTACTGTGTGGGGCGGCTAGCCACAGCAAGTTCTATTTCCCCGAGATGCAAGGCCTCGCTGCAAGCCACAACAATGAGCATCTTTGTCGAGCAACACTATTATCTTTGCACATTACTGTAAATGACGGGGGACGGTAGTGTCGAAGAGCCCCTTTTAATGAGCTCCAGGTATGTGCTTGTCATAAAACGAGAAACTAATTTAAACATCTGCAGAGCTGTGCTCATGTGCCTTCAGTGTTTAACAGCATGTTAGCGCTGATCTGAAAGCTGCTTCTACAGAAAGTAATTTTAGAGGTCTTAGCCCTGAGAAAATCTGATCAACTCTCCTAATTTTCATCTATAAAGACACCTTGGGATATGAAACAGAATTCTTTGGAGACAAATGTAAATTTTAAACAGTTTCTCTTACGGTGCAATCACCCATAGATTTTGTTTAGATTCACACTGCCAATTACAAGTGAAACATGGCTTAAAACCAAAGGTTATATGGGCGCACATATTTTTTGTTTATTGGACAGAATTTTCATAGCCTTTCTGGTAGTTTAGGGACTTTAACCTGGTTTCAAGACCACAAGGAACCCAGACAAGTCCATAGTGAAACAACAAAAATCATCTTCAGCTTAATGTTTTGGATTTGTTTTCTGCAGTTGGTGTGTTTTCAGTGTCAATCCGACTGTACACACCACAAATTGCTTCGAAAAAGACAAAAGTGCACTTTTTCAGGAAGCGTTGGCGCACACATGAACAGGATGAAATCGTTCTCATCTGCACAAACATGTAAATGCTCCAGAGACTGATTGAATCATCCATACTTGGTGTAAAAGCACCCTGAAGAGCTAAAAACACAGATCATCTTGTTAAGTCAACAGGTCAAAGGTAATCAGACAGTCAGAGGCACTTGACCCTTTCTGCTAGATTACAGCTCAACCTGAACTTGACCCCTCTGTCACCTGATTTTAGAGCCTGCATTTTAGACTGAGCTGGTTGGTTGAGGATTATCTGACCCCAGACTTGTAGAACTTGGCCCTCCTCACTTGGCAAGTGCTCACTCGTCCTGATGTCATGTGTCTAATTGCTCTCGCTGCGTGGGATGTGAAGTCTGATATAAGGTACATTGTTGACTGTGTGCACGGGCCTTGTGTGTGTGTGTGCGCGTGTGTGTGCATGTGTATGTCATCAGGAGCCAAGCTAACACTTGCCTGCAGCACCACACACACACACTCTCATGTCTTCACCCGCCACAACCTATCATTACCGCTGTCACGTAGCCACCTCCGCAGCGGGCCTCACAAGCCCCGACAACCACCGGCACACACACCTGGAGGGCCAAACACTTAGTTCCCAGCTCTGTGCTTCGTAAACACAGCTTTTTAAGACACACACACATATAAAAACACACACACACCTATTCATATCCCGCAGCCTCAGCTTCTACCTTGCCCCTCCCATTCTCTGTAAAATATGTCTCACTTTTCTACCTTCCCGACCGCAAATGCTTTAGTGCTATTTAATTTATTTCCTTTGTTATCATTTGCCACACCAGCTGAGAGAAACGGCACACAAACTGCAGAGCCAGGTTGGCAGCCGCTTCCAGGCTGCTCCTGTGACTAGACAAACAACAGGCCGCAGTATGTATTCCAGAGCAAACACAGTGCAGAGAAACGGATTCTGAGAAGTTGAACGGAACAGTTCAACAAAAGAAAAGGAACTTTCTAATCCAGTTTCAGGTTAGAGCAGATTATGATTCTACAAGCCTGATATTTGACCGCAATGTCTTCCTCTTGCATGTTTCTTCATCTATGTTTGCCTGAGCCGGGGCAACTTGAGAGTGTACACGGTTGAAAGAACACATAAGACCACTGAGCAAACATGTGGCTGACGTTGCACACCTGAGCTCAGCCTGCCTGCCACACAAGCGTGACCTTTACAAAAGCTGTCAACCTGACAAATCAGACACAAGGAAAAACTTCTGAAGATCCCAGCCTGCCGGTTTAGGGCCGCTCAGTACAAACACTTCAGTCAGAGTTAATCGAGGCAACAATGGAGGACCTCTGGAACGTGCTACCCCAACAGAAGCCTTTGAGAAAGACAAGAATCACTGTGGTGTTTGCCCTCCTTTGTCATGTTACAAGGTTGTCTTGGGCCTGTGCTTGCTCTGCACCATGTCCCATTCAGAGAGAGCTTAGCGTGTAGCAGGTTACTCTGATAGGTGTGCGAAACTTGAAACTCACAGGCTTTAGAGGCAAACTGTGCAAATGGAGAATCCAGAAAAACAGCACGTCACACCTTACTGGCTTCAATTCCCATTCCCAGCCACTAAAAGGAGATTATCTAGAAAATCAATACATTCTCTTACAAGGACTTTGAGCATGAGAGACTTCTCTTGAAAAGTACAAATTGCAGCATGCTGTTTAATGAAATTTAATTCAGCTTTTCTAATGGCGCTTCATCGCTTTTTCCCGTAAAGTTTCAGGTCTATCTTAAACGGGAACTCCACCGCCAGCAAAGCACTAGAAACTAGCATAACACACTCTCCAATAGAGTGATTAGAAAATACACATGTAGAGTGGACAGATGATTACTAATCAATCAAATATTATGCCTAATAAATGCAGACTGAGAATATACAGTATATGTAACCTAGCCTCGTGCAAAGCAAGGCTTACTTCTTTTTCTCTACCTTATCCCTGTGCCTACAATTGTGTGTGTGTGCATGTGTTGCCTATGTGCGTGCATGCACTGTGTGTTATGAATGACCTCATCAAACCCCAGAATATACATCAGAGGGGTCTGGGCAGCATCAGGGTCGAGCTACGCCACAGAGCCCCGGCGGTGTCGCCCCGCTTCATTTACATACAACAATATACAGGCCCACAGCCTGCTCCCAAACACGCATACACAAACCATTCACGCAATGCTAAACTCAATCTCACTCATGGCCCGTCTGTGCACGAGCGCATGTGTGTGCATGTGCGTGTTTGTTTGTAAGTGGGCTGAAGAAAGGGCAAGGTTCCCAAAAAAACATGTCATCTTCATTCAGTACGGTGAGCTGGGTGTTTTAGAGGCGTATAGTGAGATGGTACAATGGTTTTGTTGCTCAAAATCAATTAAGCACTTCTATATTTCTTTTTTTTTCTTCAGTTTTTTGTAGCACAAAAGACAAGGGGCAGACTGGTGTGAACGTATTCCTTCACCTCTCTGCTGTTAGAGGCACAGTATGTGATTGCTGTGAGAAATATGCAGAGCTGTCTCCAGTGAGAGAACTTGGGGAAAGATCCAGCCTCAGGATATGTGTGTGTGTGTGTGTGTGTGTGTGTTGTGTGTGTACATGCAGAGGGCTCAGGCATGATCAAACAAAGCACATCCAGGTACAGTATGCCATCTGTACTCCCCTCCAGCCCCCAAAAAATTTACTCTCCCCCGCCCTCTCCATCTCCACGCAGGGTCTTTGCGGTATATGGAGTGTCAGAATGAAAGAGGCCTTGTCTAAGAGGCTAATCCTTGGGCGATTAGTCAACGCGTCTCGATTAAAAGCTGGCAACGCTGACACGCCCCCCATCCCTCAACCCCCCAGTGGAAATGGCAGCCCACAGGTGTCCATACAATGTGTCTCATTAGAAAAAAATGGGAGGAGGGTGGTGGGTCGGGGGTGACTTTCATATGAGACAGAGGAGAGGAATGAGGCAGGAGAAGGGCCTGAACAGTCCCTCACAAAAGGTTTGACAAAGGTTGCAGGAATGCCAACACAGCAGCCCTGTAAGAATAAGCATTTTTTTTTAGCTTTTCTTAAATTCTATTTTGCATGTATACTCTCTCCCTTGCTGTGGTTAAATGAGCTTTTTCTTTCATGAAAATGTTAGAACCAGAATAGTCAGTAAGAGAGAGGCAGACCGAGAGAGAAAGAAAGAAGTGGCACATGTATTTTTGACAGATTATCCCTTCATCAGTCGGTGTTTTCTGTAAACAGCCATTTTGAAGTGGAAGGATTGAGAGCAGAGACAGGTATTTCAACTAATCAGCCTCATACACCCTCGCTTTCCATCAACATAAATACCTCATCTTAAGGGTATTCCCATGTCAGAACATGTCACCAATGACTAAAATATTCTGACTTTGATGAAACTGTACACAATCAGCTATACATACGCTTTAAATCACAATGCTGAGAGGGAGCTTCAGTGCACCAATGGTCACCAACTGACAAAGATACTGTGTGTTTGTGTTGAAACAGATGACTGAGGCTTAGTATGTGAGGTGTTTTTATACTGTATTCTTTATGATTGTTAATCACATGAGTGTGTATTAAGGGAGTGATGTGTTTTAAAGGGGATGCGAGAGCTAATGGCCCTTTTTCCAACATGACAGAGAAACGTAGAGGCGTCAAAAAGCTTCTCTCTTTCATAAAAGAACAATAAATCATAAAAGAAATACATTTGTGTTATGATAACTTTCCCCACCGGCTTAATACTAGTCATGAATACTGAACAGTTTATGTAATTACTGTGTAACTACGTCACTATCAGTGGCTAAATTCCTCCATTGTCATTGTGAGTTTAAGCCATTTTTCTTAATCTGCTCCTAGTTAACCCGTGGCAGCTTGAGTATCAGGAAATGACCTTTGGCCCTGGGGACAGACTACTGTACTTCCCCAATCACATCCATCGTGTGCCTAACCTTGAATGAAAGCTCCAAAGGGGGAGGGCTGTGTCTTTGGAGACCGGACACAGAGAGGAATCACTTACCACTTTCCCCAAGAGACCCCAGTGGAGTTATACAGAGGGGGGATTCAAATAACAATGGCAAGAGGGAGGGGCTGAATGTTTCCTGAGATCACATGTTGTTAAGAAGACCACAACACTTGCCAACCAGCCAGCCAGGGCGGCTGTATGCGGAGGTCCACAGGGTGAGAACACACATGGTTTGAGTTTGGCTCCATGTAGGACCGGGAGGAAAGAAGGGGCCTGGCAACAGGAACCCTCCAATTCTCACTTCCTGCTTCTGCTGGAAATGTGATCTGAGTGCCCGTCGTGCCCATCAACACAGAGCACAGTGTTCGCCCGGCAGCCGAGGGGATAGCATGTTCATGCGCAGGGCACCCCATCACGCCGAATCAGCCTGTCAGCACCCTGTAACCCAGGCTGGTGTTTCCCTAATGAGCTGGTGGGAGCAAAGACAATCCCATTCAATCATGCTGTCAATCCTCCTGTGCCACGGTGGCAGGTTAGGTGACATTTCTTCATTCTTACAGGAAGCATTTTCAAGCAGAAGGGCTGATAATTCCATCCATGACATGATGTGAGGAGTGTTTCTTTCTCTTTTTTTGTTTGAGAAGAATTATTATTCTGCCAGCAGCAACGCCAGGAACAAACAATATCTTAAGTGCCATTAGGGGAGCAGAGACCTGGTTTTCAACTACATACAGATAGGTATTTACAGCTGATAATTACTGTAGAAAGAGAGGATATATATGGGTGACACATGGGGAGAGGCTGTAATTACAGGCTTGTGCAACCGTCTTGATTACCTTTGCTACCTGAAAGCCAAATCAATGTCTGCTCCTGGAAGAGAGAACTCCAGTTGACCTCGCCGTCCCTCCTTGACAGCGGAAGATGACTCAACTCAGAATACCACAGGTTACATTTGGTCAAGTAAACACACCACACTCATAAAACCACTCGAAAAGGCCCACGTGTATGCACCAATGACCCACCTTCTAACTAATTACTGAAAAACTGAGAGATGGTCACACAATACTAGGGTTACTCTGGACAATTCTGCAGGAAATGAAGCAGCTTTTGGGCCGCAAAAAAAGTTGCGTGGGGCAAAGTGTGTGCTGTTGTGTGTCCATGTGTGCTGTGTGTGTTGCCAAGGCCTTAGCTCCATTGTTTATGCTCTGCTGTGTCTGGGTCAGCAGGGCTCTTGACTGAATTCTTGCCCCAGCATGCAGAAAGTTTTAACGGTGTTGTTGCAGGAGGAGGAATGATTACATTATAAAAATACACCACACCATATGTCGTAGTGAGAGCCCAAACCACACGATGACATACAGTAGAATCCAGCAGGCCTTTAACCCCTGCTTCTGCACCTCACTAGCTGACACAGCCTCATCGCGGCTTTGGACGATCCACTCACCTGAAATGAGTTATTTTCAGAAAAAGAACAGGATGAAGTGACTTCCAAGACAGCAAATGCTTATTCAGCAAGTCCCTAGTTGATGGAAAAATGGGACCGAAAGACATCACAAGGGAGAATTTGTGCTTAAGAAAGCCTTTGGCTAGCTAAACGTCTGGTTTTCAATCATCTTCTGTCATAACCCCAGAACTGGCAAGTTTAAAGTCCAACCAAACACATTAGCAGCTGATTTTAATGATGTCCACACTCCCTCCACTTCTCCTTCCTTTTCTTGAAGACGTGCCAGTCAGTGAAATTAGCTGGTGTAGTGTGTTTGGTTAGGGTGAAAAAATGCTCCTGGGTCACGATGACACTATTCAGCTACAGAGTGAGGCACTGTGGGAAAGGTACCAGCAGAGAAGAGTAAATGCAAACGTGGCTTTGGCTGCAAAGGTCATCAGCGCTGCGTCGCACATACAAAAACTCAACCAACTTAGAGATGGCTACACAGCTTTTGCATACAAAGTTGCCCCTTCTGTGTGAACCTTCCCACACAAGTTCATCCTGGTTGGGAGCCAGTCGGTTACCTCGATCAGAACCTCGCCCTCTTTCTTCCCGTCTCCATTTCACTCTCTCTGTGCTCTCCTTGTGTCTCATAACAAGACGGAGCATGCTCACTGTAAACCTCTTGGGGGGTGAAAGGGATTGGGAGATTAAATTTATTTTGAATTCCTTCCCCTTAATGTGGCAATTACCCCCCTCGCCCGCCCTCCTTCCCTCTCCCTCACCTCTTCTCTCCTCTCCCAGCAGCACAGCACGGAGTCTGTTCCAAAGGCACATCTCGTTTATGTTTTGTACACAGAAAGCATTTCTTTCACCCCCAGCCGAATCTCAAACTTCACAGCAGAAAAGGCCTGCCACTCATTCAACTTAAGGTGGATTAGATGTACGTGTACTGCTGAAAAAGTGGCTGCTGAGTATGAATTTCTTAGTTTGAGAAGGATAAGAGAAGATCCAACCAAAACCACTGCTAGTTATCACTTTGTATGCTTGTATGATAGTGAAAGCAATCACACAGAACTACTGACTTTGGCAAAAATGGCTTCAAGGGTCGAGGAAATGCACAAAAAATATAATTCTCAATGTGATTAAATTGTATTTCTATTGCAAATTGATTTTCTTCACTTCAGAGCAAAACACCATTTATAATTACATGTATACAGGTAGATTTATTTCTTAAACTTGAAGTAGTTTACTGCTGATTGAAAACTCAGGGCTTCCACTGGTTAAACTAGTCTTGTGAAATTTTCCTGAATGAGACAAAAGTAGATGGCTAAAAGCTTTAAAACCATAATTCTATGGATCTTAATCATACTATTTAGCCACGTCATAAGCCAGGTCATTTGTGTCTAATCTTAGTAAGCAGATCAGAAACTCTGTGTGTGTGTGTGTGTGTGTGTGTGTGTGTGTGTTTGCTGAGCAAGATGCTGCTGTGCCATTTTTTCTGCATCCAAGACAAAAGGTCAGGATTGCTAAGGTCAGCAATGCTACAGTTACAAAAGTGTAATGGTGACGTCCGAAATCCCTGATCTAAACCACTTGTGTAACAAAACCAGCCGGCGATGTGAGATTTTGCGACTCGATTTTTGTGCCACTTTTCAACGCTCTGTGTCCAACCTCTCAGAGGCGACACAGACTCTCCTTTGGTAAATGAATCCCACCAAAAGGCTCCATTTCCCTCTTTTCTTTGGTTGGAGGGCCAGTCACAACCCCCCCTTTTCACTGCATTTTCACACATTCAATGCATCCAAAATGGTCTCGTTTTCTATCAGCTAAGCTTCTTAATTGACCGTTCTATGCAGGGAGGGATTAGCTGATAAGAGGGGGTAAAGAAAGAGAAGGAAAGCAAAACAAAAAGAGGAAGTAAACGGTCAGTTGGGGGGTGGCAGGACACCAAAGGATTACCCCTGTCATCTGTTCTGTGATAAAAATACATCTTCAGATGTGTGGGGAGAAGGATGAAAGACTTTGTGAGGCATCCAAGAAAAACGTGTGCTATCAGGCACTTCGGAGGCACCCTCTCTCCAGGAGAGAACAGAGGAAGGCCCCTGCAGTGAGCATTCAGTATTTCCTCCACCAGTAGCTACAGTTAAGACACTCCGAGGACCTTAACTCTTTCCATAGGCCTGTCTTCGATGTTCTCTCACAATGTTTGGCTCACATCTCTCCTTCTCTCTGTTTCTTTATGTTACTTTACACAGCTGCCCAGGGCCCATTCATGCACTAAATATTTTGTCGCCACATCATGCTGTAATGTTCTAATCTGTTCTTTCCATTGTTTACTGAGTTGCCAGTATATTCTATGATTTTCAGTACAAACAAGGAAAGTAGGGTTGTAAAAGAAGGTTTCGTGCTGTTGTGAGATCTCCAAACTCTTTAGAGCAAAGCTGTAGAATGACTAAGTACAACAGGGACTGATATAGTCTATAACCTGTGAGTACACACACACACACACACATACACACACAGTCGCAGAGTGCCAGCTGTGCCACTGACGTAGGTGGAGTCCGAGTATCAAGCCAACACAGGCCTTTATAATCGTGCTAGATTTATAGGTGTGGTGCCTTGTGTTCTATATCTAATTACAGATTTTTACAATGATAGCATGTTAAGTGAAATGTAATACAAGCGCGTTAGAACCATTGCTTTGACCTAGACATAGCAGCCCTACCTTTTAATTTCACCATATAGGGTTTCAGCGAAAAAGGGCTGATATGCTTCCTCCTCAGGGGTGCAGAGGTAATGTCACTGGCAGAAAAGCAGACGGGAAAGGTTTTTTGTTTTGTTTTGTTTTTTATCTTTCAGTCTGTCCCTCAATCTGCGTCTCATTTTCAGACTTATCACTCCATTCTGTCTAAGCATTTCCTTTATCCTGCATTTGACAAACAAAGGTGCCATTAATTGGCATGCCCTCTAACAATATTGAATTAGGTTAAAACAAGTCAAAATGGCCAACTCTGACTCCAGGGAAATTCCAGCTGAGGATGACAGAGGCTGCGGGGTAGTGGGAGGGGTTTGGTAGGGGTGAAGCAGCGCGGGAGGGAGGGGGGGGTGAAAATCGAGCTCCATCTCGCTTTGATGGATTGGTACAGACACGGGGAAACTTTACACGCTGTTTATTTGACCATGCTTTCCGTATGCACGTATCATATGAAAAACCACAAGTGTCGGGAGAGGAGTCAGAAGAAAGGGCTCCTTCCTTCCCTCAACAATACCCGAGCTGTTTGGGCTGATTTATGTGGCACAAAGGTCTCAGCGAGGGGAGAGAAATACACACTTTCATGTGTCACTCACTAACACTCTGTGACACATCGAAGCTGTCATGTACACAAACACACATAAGCATGTGGATATATGCACACACACACAGTGTACACTAGTGCATCTGTCAGTTGTCTCTATAATCTTCAATCTGACATCTGGCGATTGGCAAACAATTATAAAGCCATCAAGCAAGCAAATCCTGGTGGTAAACTGTTGGCAGATTTTACACTGTAAACTAGAAGCACTGCATACCCTCTGAAATATTGAACTTGAACGTAATCTTATTCAAAAGAGGCACGTATATCACTCTTGGACAGAGTAAACGTAGCACACTTTCAAATGCGTTTTTTTTTTTACATCTGCAATGAAACTCTCAAAAACAAAAACATGCGATTATATTTGTCAGCAGTATTAAACATCACAATGCATCAAACTGTGTTTCAGCTGAGTTCTGAGGAATCCTAGTCTCCATGTGCCCTCACATTTGCAAAGCAGATGTCTTGATTAGAACACAGCAGGAAAATCTGTCATTCCCCTCCAACAAGACGAGGGACATAAAAATGCAGAGAGACACTTAGGTTCATAGAAACTGCAATGTGTTCAACACTAAAACAGTTTTGTTTTCTAATAACAACATAGTATCCTGATGATTCAACACACAGGACATCAGATTGTACAGTAAATGCATTAAAAAATACTGGATTCAGTCCAAGATGATTAGTGAAGAAAAGTGAAGACCACCCGTGTTTGCTATAAAAACTAAAAAGCTATATAAAAACTGTGGCTCTCATGTCCA
This sequence comes from Oplegnathus fasciatus, assembly GCA_003416845.1. NCBI lineage: Eukaryota > Metazoa > Chordata > Actinopteri > Centrarchiformes > Oplegnathidae > Oplegnathus > Oplegnathus fasciatus. The sequence goes on from NTHP01000055.1 coordinate 1,234,872, forward strand.
ATCACATATCATAGATCAGACTGTTTATGAGACAACCTGTAAAGACCAGAGGCAAAGGCTCAGCCACATGTTTTACTGCTCTGTTTGAATAATCAGGTACAAGTAAAACAAACAGCTACAGAAGGGATGTTTAGCAAGGAGCTCAGGATTCAACTCGGGGTAATAAGTGTTCATTAGTTTTAATAGCCTGGCTCCTGGACCAAATGAAATGAAGACCAGGAGACCACATCCAGCTAATGTAAATAAACCAAAAATCTCTTCCACTGTCTGTCTTGAAAAATTTTCTCTCACTTTCTTTACAGATTGTGTACGAGTAAAGCAGGAACTGGAAGATTATGCCACCCTGACCAAAAGGTACAGTTTGTATTCTGGAGTAATTACAAATGAAAAAACATTTACTTACCACATGCTTGTATTCATCCAAGAAACAGATGCAAAACAGATGTGAAACATCTTCCAATAATAGTACAAAAATAATTTAATGCCATACGAGTTCAGATACAGAGTAAATAACTACAGCGACTCTAAAAGCACACTTGGATCTGGATCTTTTTTTTCCTTCTAGACGGTTTTGTTTTTAAGTGCTATGCTAAGACTGCAAAGTGTTAAAACAAGAATGTGTGGGATACGAGTCAAGGATTGTTTAATCTTCAATAAAAGTTTAAGAAAATATATCTCCAATGACCCCGTGGTTATGTTTTAAGCCTATGTTAGTCCATTAAGCAGATGCTGGTGTTTGGTGGCACATCTTGATTCCACCTGAGCCCGGAGAGAGGCGGTGAGGCAGGCCCAGTGGTCCAGATGGCCCCCCAACACAGGTCTGAACATAAACATAGCTTGGGTCTGGTTGAGGAGAGGGAGACCCCGTTTATTTATGGACATGTCTGGGTCTGGGACACAATTATAGAAAGATAGATAGAGGAGATGAGGGACAAAGGAGAAGGGCAGGAGAGCGGTGCGTCCAAACTTACACATGTGCACGGCTTCCAGTATGGTCAGACAGTTGTGAGATCTGGCCCACCTACACAGTAGTAGCTGAATATTAGTGTGTGTGTGTGTGTGTGTGTGTGTGTGTTAAATGTGCCTACAGTATGTCGACATACTTTCTTATCTACAGACTCAGTCCAATGTACAAACTATAAAGTAAAATATCTTTTTAAACTGGACCGGGAAAAGCAACAACTCTTTCCTTTGAGGAACTAATCGATCTCTCTGTGACGTCAAACGTGCCACAATCAAGTCAGAGGTATTGGCTGCAGGGCGGCAAAAGTAGAGTGAGGGTGTGAGGCCGGGGAATTCAAAGAATTTTCCCATGTGCTTACCGGTAAAAACCAAGCCCACTGTAGGTTTATGAAAGTATGGCTGAGCGAGGCCCTTTTCATCTTTGCTGCACTCTCCTCAACTATATCGGTTCAATCTAGATTTTTACAATAGGGCTTTACAGCTTAATAGCCTGGCTACAGAAACCCAGACATCGTAAGGTGTTTTTATGGCTCTTGTAGCTCCTTTATGACTGGGCCAAATGTCATTGCTTTACTGTACAGCACAGGGGCAGGTAGGTCTACAGAAGAGGAGCTAGACGGTTATTTTGCTATCATAATCACTGCAGGATCCTAGATATAGACCTGAGAAATTGTGGTCAGGGTGAGGGAGCCTCGATGAGTGCATCACTGGCGCTGGCACACACATACGCACAGAGTTTGCACTCAAAGACCGCAGCTTAAACTGCACTACAGCACATTGCCTCGCAAACTCTGCCAGCTCATGTGTTTTCTGTTGCCTATCCAACATGAAAAACCAAGTTACACATTGAGTCAACCCTTATGGGAGACTCTGCAAATCTGCAAGATGTTTGTGAGGAAAGACAAATCTGTGTCACTTATTTCACATTTTTTGTGATGTTAGGGTAAGCATAATGTTGTACAGAGTAAGTTGAGGTACATACATAGGAGCTACACTTTTTCTGGTGACATTAATAGTTATCAGTCATTAATGTCACTGTGGCAGGCATCTGCTTGTCTTTTGCCTCAGCGTGAATGTTCTCTGCTCGTCTCACTTTTAGCGTCGTTACAACATTGCAAAAGGCAATAAAACTCAGCCTAGGTGATTAACACGGTGGCCTGACACAGCATGCACACACTCACTCACACACACACACACACTGAAGTATAAACATTACACAATCGCACCAAACATATGAGCAGCTTCAGCTAATTAAGACCACGCTGCCTTTTAATGCCTGTTTATATCTGACTCTTAAATGAATGCTGCCCCTGGAGCTCCTTCCAAAACAGCTCAGTCAAAGAGCGGAGGAGAGGGGAGGATGGGGGGTGATAGGGAAGGTGGGATGAAAATTACAGTAGGGGGGAGAGCTGGCAAATAATTCTGGCCTGCAGTGCAAAACAAGGCAAAAAAAAATGAAGAAAAGTTCATTGTTGAATTAAAAAATTGTTGATCAGAAAAGCAATTTAGCCCCAAGGTGGTGTTTATATTATTTTAGTAAACTTATTCATCAGATGATCAAAGAAATCTGCACCAAAGCAAAGGTAAGACATTCAAGGCATAAAGATTATCAAACGTACTGGGCTGTTTCAATTTCTTTGATCTTCATGATTCAGTGAATGATTGAACGCGAGCGAGGGAAAGGGAACTTTAATACCTCTCAATCAGTACCATGTGGGGCTTTATTGGTGTGCTGCTGCCGTTTCTGCTGCCTTGGCGGGCATGAAGGACACGGAGACCCAGGGGGCAGAGGGACTGGCCATCGCTCGCTCACATCGTTAAAGTCGATAAGCTGGCAGCTGGCAGGAGGGAAACTTGCCATCAGTAACCACCAGGTCCCTGACCACTTCACTCACTTTTTCCAAAACCTTTTCTCAATCTGCTCTCTGCCTCTTCTCCCTGGTTCGACTGGACTCAGCCCTCCAGAGCACAGGCCAGCCGGTCTGATGCGTGGCGCCGCCGTTCTGGAAAAGTCCAACCTCACCTGAGTGACCTTTGCCCTGTCCTCAAGGCCACCAGGCTCTCCATCAAGCCTCTGAGTAACAGTAAACATGTGCGACTTTGACTTCCACATACCTCCCTGCCTTTAAAAGCCACACAGTGCACATAACGCACAATTATTACAGAATATCCTGATTTTACAAAATGTCACAGGTGTAATTATATTTGGAGGTGGATTACCCGTTTTAATATGCACAGATTTTGGGACACAGGGTTTGGGTTTCAAGTTGCAGCTTGTATGGACTTGGGGATTAACTGAGAAGGTAGTGTAGGCATGTGTGTGTGTGTGTGTGTGTGTGTTTGTGTGTGTGTGTGAGAGAGGGAGAGACAGATGTCTGGAAGAGGCTAGGTTGGCAAAGTTTACAGTGGAGGAGTGCAGGCTTTGTAAACGAACAGAGGAACACACACAAACATACGTACCCACCTCACACAAGCTCCCCTCCTTACACCGCACTGAAACCCAAGCTGGCAACAGCCGCGCACCGCTACTAATGTCCTCCTCGTGTGCGTATGTTGGTGTTTGAGTGTGCCGGCACATGTGTCTATGTGTCTACTCCAGCTACGCTACAAGTCGAGCTCCAGACTCCCTCTCCACAGCTGTCCACGCCCCGACACACGTGCACCCCATTTAGGCTGCTGTTGATTGAGAGCTGCAGCACCGACTGGGGGTAGCGGCGTAAGGGGAAGACGTAGTTATTCATTTTCATTGCGCTAGGGTTTCCCCTGGTTTCTAATTGGGGTATTGCCAACGTTACCCAAGGAGGCCCAGCGTTACAGTGGAGGTTACCCTGTGGAAGGGTGAAATGGTGTTGAGCAGATGGAGGTTGGGGCGCTACCTACGTTAAGAAGGCCCATAAAGGAGCTGCTGCCACTAACAACACCCCATTAACGTCAACCACAGAGAGCAAAGACACAGAACCATAAGAAATAGTTGTAGAGAAACGCTCACCATGTAATGCTTTATTGCACTGCTGCAAAATGTGGTTAATACAACAGCCAGCATATGCATTCTGAGGTTTAAAATGTGAAAAATGTAGCTAATGAACAAACGCTTTCCTAAAGTCTTGCTTGCCTGCAAAGTACAGAAAAACAGAGAGCCCAGAGTCAATGATTAACGTGAACAGTAGACAGAGGTTTACCTGAGCCATCGACTAGACAGGTATACACCCAGACTTCCTCCTCTGTATCTCTACCAAAGCTCCACCTTGACTTGCTCACTCTACCCACTCTGCCATGCCTCAACATAGTATCTGCAATAAACAACAGCTTGGGAAAAACATGGATCTCTTCCCTAAAGGCAAGTGAGCTCCTACAGTACCTGCCTGCCTGCCTGCCTTGGACACGTTTGGTCAGGTTCTCGGCTCGGCTAGCCCCCGTAGCTGCTATCAAAAGCTGCTGAAGGATTTAGATGATCGATTATTATGAAGAGATGAGTAATTTTGGAGAGGTTAGAAGAGATGGAGAAGATAAGCAGCTGGGAGGGGTGTTGCAACCATTGACTTCTGTTGTGGGTTAGCAATTGCCACTCTGAAAATGAATCTGACGCAGGTGCTAATGTCAACAAGCTCTCCACAAAGACCCAAGAGTAAACTGTGGGCAGTGCAAGCTTGCACTTTCACTGAGAATAAATAGAAAATAAATGAAACAAAAAGCAGAAGCAAATAGTGCACAACAGCTCTGATAAGCCAACTGTTTGGAATTTGATTTTGGTTTTTGTAAGAAGGCAAGGAGCAGATAAGAGGGATCCGGAGGAACTGCACACAGTGTATGAAATATTACAAAGGTTACGCAGAAGGCTGTGTGTGTGTGTGCATGCCTTTCTGTGTGTGTGTGCACAACTTCGAAGCACAGCTCTTCAAGGTGGCTAAAGTCCCCTTAGTGACAAACCCAAAAGGAGAAATCTGATTAGCTGTAGATTATGGACAACTTGACATACACTTGTACCATGCAAGAGGTGTGACTATGTGTTTAAAGTACACACACACACTGTACGGATACACAAATGCACTTAATCTATACCTTTAGTCGCTTTACTGCACACGTGCCCGCATGAAATACAGTATGAATGCATGACTTGTGTGTGCAGTGAAACAATTTATATTAAACACACTGCATGTGCACGTGGTTACACAATACCCAGATTAACGATTCACTTATGATTACAACTTCTTCCCATGACAGTCTCTCCCATAATCTGCAACTGACAGGAACCTGAATAACTGCATACTCAGAAATCTGATTTGTTGAAAGCAAATTGGTCAACGTTCAACAATGTAGTGTACACACTGACAGGAAACGGATACTAGGCCGTCCAAAACGAGCAACAGGGCTCTTAAAAGAAACTGTGATATTTAATAGTCAAAAGGAAATTCATTCAAAAGAGCTGAATCAGGAGGAGATAAAATAAAACTCATATTTCAACAGTGGTTATGAGGAGTTGAATTTGCAGGGGTCAAATACAGAATTTTTTTTTCTTTTTGTAAGTTTTATAAGTTCAACCACATGCATGAAACAATAAACAACAATAATTTTATTTATACCACTTAGGCCTGGACATAATGTGCCAAACATATACCTGAAATAGTACTGAGACACGCACATGCAGGACACCTGTGGGAACTAAACTAAACTAAGGTGGCAATATAATCGTGCTATCACTGTCACCCAATCATAAGCTGCCCCACCTGTTCCTTAACCATGTCACCTGTATCTTTCTCTCATTCATTCTCTGTGTTCTGTAATGTCTGAAGTTCACAGAGGAGGAGTGAAGCCAACAAAGAACTTGCCAAGTTTCCGTATCATGATTCAAACAGCCAACAACCAGACTGGCTGCTGATGGTTGTTTGCCGTTTTCACATCGCTACTTAGCTCTTCTGTTTCTTTCTTGCCGAGCTACACTATACATTTAAAATTATATTCCCGTCTTTGCTGAGATCATTCTGAAATCTCTTACTCGGAGCAATCAACATGAAATGCGGCACAACAGTTGACTCTGCTGGTTCAACAGCATTTCAACTCGTAAGGCCAGAAAAGGGTTAGGAGCGACAGATGTACAAAGTGAACAGTTGGCTTTATTGAAGTTCACTCTGGGTTTATCAGTGTCGGTACACACAGAGGCACATGGACACTTTGATCTTCAAAGGGAGATGAGCAAGAATGAGGGGCAATAAGAAGATAATAATGCCAATCTACATCCATTACCCCATAGATCACAGGGTTACTTCGACATGCTAAGTAGCTTTTACTTTCCAGAGGGGGAACAATATTTCATGTCACCACATTGCCATCTAGTGATTAAACTTGAAACGAACCTTTTGTCCATTAGAAAAACAGAAATGTGCTGAGTGCACTGTGTCTGTGATGGCAGATACTTCACTAATTTAAAAATCAAACACATTGAAAAATAAGTCTATAAAAGCAATCTGTGATGCCACTTTTAGGAAAGCAACATAAATATGTAGAGAGTTTTCTTGTACTAGATTCTACAAATTTCTTTCACTTATGGATTTTAAGCAGTAACAAGTTAAAGACAATGCTAATCAAATAATTTATAAATACCATCACTGTGGACATCTAAGAAAACAAAAGTAGAAAACTGCTCTGTGTACTGTAAAGGACGGTGTCTACATATTCACAGTCTTATGCAAGAGCGACATCTTGTGGGTAATGTTGTCCACTGTAGTGTGTTGATATTGTACACGGTGAGAAAAGAATGAAGCTCTGTTGTTGTATGCAGTCAAGCCAAAAGCAGAAAAAAGTAGGCAGGTAAAGTCAGCATTGTATGGGACCTTTTTATGTTCCACACGATAAAGAGCTCGAACTTTGTCTCCACTGTGATGTGAAAATGAAAAAAATGTTTCTTTCATGCGACTGAGGAAATAACATAATATTTGACAACCAGACCCCTGTATTGTATTGTACTGTACTGTACTTGTCACAAGAAGTAAGCAAGCAGTGGAGTCTTCCAGTATGTCTCAGGACAAGTGTCAAACTCTGACCTCTAGTGGTGTTTGAAGAAAGTGACTTTTTTCGCTGAAAGGTATGTGCACAAGTTGTCCGAGTTGTCCTTCACATACTGGATTTGTGTGTGTTTCATTAACTATGCAACCTGTTAACATTTAGAATAAATAAACAAGGTAGGTAGGTTTAAAAACCAAAACTTGATTGATATCTGATAAGTTAGTTTTTGTAAGACTTTGCAAAAACATTGTAAGACTTTAATGTATCATTTGTTTTTCAGTATAAAAGGTGTAGTTCATAGTTCAAGGTTTGATTCATACAATTTGGACACACATCTGATCATTACAAGTCACTGTCAAGTAACCTTAATGCATAACTGAGAAGTGTTCACTGTTTTGGGAGATCCTTACAATGGTGTGAGAAGTTGCACACGTTGTGGATACATACTGTAAAGTGTCCTGATTCATCTTATCGGTGGTGTTAGTTATATAGTTAGGCAAGGGTTTATATACAGATGGCAATGGTCTGTGAGGGATCTACACCTTTTCAATAAACAATGATAAGATTTCTTTTTTAAATGTCATGTTAGTCGTTGTTCACTCATGAGACAATTTGTTTCGACAGTTGTGGATACAGTATCTAATATCCATCATCACTTGGACTGAAATGTAAATTTAGTTTAAAAGAGGAATTTCGATTATATTTTGAGTAACTTAGGTAATTCCATTATTCTATTATGTATGCAGAACTTTTATTTTCCATATCACTATGGATGATGAAATCTGAGCATAACTGACATTGTTATTTTTGTAAACACTAACAGCTTACTGTGAAAAAAAAAAAATCCTTCATGTCCTAACAAAGGTTTCCCATTAGCACCACAGATCTTTAGTGGCCAACAGAGGAAATACAGCCCAGTAAACTATTATTCTGTTACTGCTTACATTGTCCACAAGGGTGCAGCAGAGTCTCATAAATGCACAACTCCAAAAGTCAACCTCAGACTGCACTATAACATAGCCTGCGTTTCTCAATGCCATTTTTTTTTTTTTTACAAAATAAAGATTCTGTACAGAAAAAATATAACTCAGTGTCAATTTTTTTCAATCATCAACAGCCCGCCGAGGAACACAAAGGTATGTTTCTTTTCCAGTCTGTTGAATGAGTGATGCCCTGTGATGACAGCCTGACATCTGGACAGCCTCCAGTCGATTTAGCTGTCATTACAGCACTTTGGCACTGTATGCTTATCTGTGCTTCTGGTCAGGGACACTGACAGCCACTTCCACAGCATGTCTGTCAGAAGCTCAGAGCTCACTGTGGTAGCTTGACCACATAGCAAACAGGCCTACTAGGAGAGCCCTAAACATAGCAGCATCTGCCCCCCAGTCACCCAGCCTACAGCGTTTATGTGACATGATAATTTGTGTGCACCTTCTAAATGTCAGGACACTTAACAATCCACCTTAATTGCACTTTTTTTATGTGGAAACGGGTGTAACTCGACCTCATTCAATCTCCTTTAAACAAAGCAAATAAAAACATACATGCACTAAAAGCTGTCAGCGTCACACGGATCTCCTACACAAGTGCAGGATTTAACACACACAGACACACACACACACACATACACACACACACACACAGTCGTCTGAGGAGCCTGGTGGTCTGCTGTGTCCCGGGGAGGTCACGCAGGAAATTTCACGCTCCTCTTCACACTGAAAATGTCTCCTTTATCCTCCCCACTGAGAACGAAAGAAAAGGGACGAGGAGTGAAAGAGTGGATCGAATGAAAAAAAAAAAGGCCCAACTGCTGAATGAGGATGGCTTACTTGTGTAGGTGTGACTCGTTGAAATGCAGTGGCGTTGCCATGGCGACCCACACCCAGCAAAGTAAAGGCCGAAATATGGTCACAGGTTCGGTGGAATGTGACATTTGTGCGAGCGGAACACAAAGAGAGGAATTTTCCCTCCAAAACGAGAGCACGAAAAAGAACAAGCGAGGTCAGTTTGAGAGAAAACAAGAGAAGGAATGTCTGGTATTTAAAGCATCGCAAAACCAAGATCATTTTGATTTTTTTTTTGCGTGCAAGGCAGGTCAAGGAGACACCTGAAGGTCCACCACCATACACCTGGGGGCTTCATAGGAACACACATCCCCCCACCCCAAAAAAACACATGCATTGCTAGTGAGTGAAATTACAGCTACACAGTGTGGAAGAACTGCAAAAATTTAAACAAATTTCTTGCACTTCCTTTGTATTGCATTGCATGTAAAGTCAACCCTGCGCTACAGTATACACTTCTACGCTGCAAACCCTCGCCTGCATGTGTTCCAGTGTAACTTGCAGAGTTTCTTAGCATCTCTCATTCACTACTCTTCTGCAGATCCATAGTGTCCTTGTAGTGAGGTGGGTGGTGCACGCAGCCTTCCTGTAGCTGAGTTTGAATGAATCTGTCTGTCTGTGTCCGGGCTGACAGAGATGCCCCTGTGCTGCACTGTGTGTCTTTGCTGTTTGCTCTCTGTGTGTCGAGGGCATGTTGGGGGAAAAGAACCTGTCCTCCGCCCATCTTTCTTTCACCTTCCCAGGCTTCTCCATCTCTCCTATGCTCTCTTTCTTCTGTATTCCTGCAGAGTTCGGTGCGGCTGTGCTTACACAGGAGGCCAAGGACAGAAGGGATAGCGGGATTTAAATGCCAGATCTTATCAGCCAATAGGCAACGGCGGGCCGAAGGGCAGGGAGTTCAGCTAAAAAGGTCTAAACACCAGGTGCAGAGGGAAGTTTATCAAAGAGGACAAGCTTTAAGTGTCAGACCCAGAGGCATCGTTTTGAAGAATCCCCCACTCATGTTCACCACTTCCTCTAAAGCACCCTGCCACACTCTCACTCAAGCACAAGCGGTCTGTCTCTCTCAGCCTCCCACTTCCTGATAACTCCCAAGGCAGACACACACATACACACACACCCCTCTAAGTTGTGGTTTCCCTGTAGGAAATCAGCAATCTACTGCCATTACCCACCAGCATTTACTCCTCCTCTCTCCTCCCTCCTCCATTCTATTTCTTTACCCCCCCTCCCTCTGTTTAAACAAAGCATCTCTCCCTCATGAGCATCATTAGAGAGAGAGGAGACAATTGATGGTAGGCCAGTAGGAAGGAAGCACCACACAGACTGTGGCAACAGGCCAGAGGAAAATACAAAATAGCTAATTAGTCTGAAGCGGTGGTCGGGTGTCATAGCATCACAGAGGTCTATAGCTTTGTGTAGCACGATAGACATGTTACGTATTACTGAAGGCACTTGCTTTATAATGGGAGTATCGGACACCTCTGTTTGGCATTTTGAAAGTGAAAGGCCTTAAAGAGTATCTCCTCAAGACTGACGTTCAAAACATTGTGCATTTCATCTATAAAATTTCAAATTTTGGGCAAATTCTGAGGAGATGGCCGCTCACAACATGACATGAAAGAGCTCTTGTAGATAACTAATTAATTTCCCCCCATTTCTTACACATTTTCCTTAAAGCGCAGTGCTCAACTCGCAGCTAAGAGAAAAATCACAAATGGAGGGAAAACCACCAAAGCGCTGAGAAAAAAA